>CAUYQV010161278.1:0-16844 GCA_963574575.1 Galagoides demidoff
GGAGGAGAAAACCAGAAATAGCATTTGAGATAATTATTATATCTTAGAAATGTTCATTATAGAATTGATTGCTAGATGCTTAAAATATGAATGATGTGATTAGGCTAGAGGATAGGACGGTGTGGAATGATTGAAATAAACCTTCAAACAGAAGATGCAGTCTTAAAAATAATAAGTAATGAGAAGATTAGAAGAGAGATAAAGGCAGCACTTTGTAGCCAATTTAGAAGAAATTTTAACTGTAAGCAACTGATTAACAATCTTTGGACAAAGAATATTTAATTAGTTGTGAAGCCACTCTTTCAATGTTGTATCTGATGCAAAGGAGGAAAAATTTGCTGAAATAATTGCTTGAAATTAAGATATAGAGATAATAGCATTTTCCTAGTCTATGAATGCAATAACTTTATTTCATAAAAATATAAAGAAAATGAAGCATGCTTAACATTACTTATCCTGCAAAAATCTATGTATTTTCTGGCTTCTCCTACAAAATCTCAGAATGTTCATATTTACAGTACTATCCTCAAATCCAATGTTTTGAGCTGCTACCTGGCTGCTTAGTGGAAATCCCATCCTTTTCTAAGCTGCTCCTTTATGGAACATCTTTCAGGTTGGGGGGGCATCACAGATTATCACGCATTGCCTGCACCTCTGCGGCTTTCTATGTGTTGACCCCTCCTCTTTCCTAGGAGGCTTGTGGGTGGATTTCCATGCTGCCACCAGCAGTTTTTCTTTGGACCTCTGCCTCCACTACTCTCTTCCTCTGCAGAAGGCGGAAAAGATCCAACTGCCCAAGAGAATACTCCATCCTGTGGAGTTTCCCTAATCATAGCTTCTAGGTCCTTAATCACTGAGTTCTCTCCTTTTTGCTTTCTATTTCACAGGAAACACAAATACCTTGAGGTGGGTTTGGGCCAAGTGAAAATACAGTCTTTGTTTTTTTTTTTTTAGACAGAGTCTTACTATGTTGCCCTCAGTAGAGTGCTGTGGCATCACAGCTCACAGCAACCTCAAACTCTTGGGCTCAGTAATTCTCTTGCCTCAGCCTCGAGAGTAGCTTGGACTACAGGCACCTGCCACAATGCCTGGCTTTTTTTTTTTTTTGGTTGTAATTGTCATTGTTGTTTGGCAGGCCTGGGCTAGGTTTGAACCTTCCAGCTCTGGTGTATGTGGCTGGCGCCCTAGCTGCTGAGCTACAGGCACCAAGCCAAAAATAACAGTCTTGAGCTAACCCACAATGTTTCCTCCTTATGATAGTTTTGCTTTTTGTTCAGAGTTATCCAAATTGTCAGTCTTTTTCACTCAGTGTGATTTTACTTTAGAGGCACTTTGTGTTTTCACTCTACTTCAGTCACCTATATAAACTCAAAGTTCTTCAGACTATTCAACACATGTCTGTATCCCAGCTGAGGATTACATTTAATTTCTTCTCCATAGGGCACCATAACAATCAAGTGGTAGCTTTTGGCTTTTGGCTCTAAGGAGGCTAATATGCAACTTTCCTTGTTTGTCTTGAATCTGGGTTTATATCCTACACCAGCTGCCTCCACCATGCAGAAGTTTGACTCCAATCAAAGTCACCTACCTAAGGTGCACCAGTGGTGAAGTTGATGCCATATCTGCCTTGGCCCCCAAGCTCTCCCACCCCACTCCCCAGGTCAGTGGTGATATCACCAAGGCAACTTGTGACTGGAAGGATCTGAGGATTATAGTGAAAATAAGGATTCAGAACAGACAGGTCCAGATTGAAGTGTTTCCTTTTGCCTCTACCCTGATCATCAAAACCCTCGATAACACCAAAAGATAAAAAGAAACATAAAAACATTAAACACAATGGAAATATCACTTTTGATGAGATTGTTAACATTGCCAGACAGTTGTGGCATCTATCTAAACTGCCTAAATTGTGCGCTATTATGTTGATGGCCACCACCCTCATGACATCATAGGTAACATCTATGTGGTGTAGTGGAATGCCCAGATATTTTTAAAAAAGCAAAGGGCTTGGCACCCGTAGCTCAATGGTTTGGGCACCGGCCACATACACGAAGGCTGGCAGGGTTCGAACCTGGCCCAGGCCTGCTAAACAACAATGACAACTGCAACAACAACAACAACAACAACAACAACAACAAAAAATAGCCAGGTGTTGTGGTGGGTACCTGTAGTCCCAACCACTCGGGAGGCTGAGGCAAGAGTATTGCTTGAACCCAAGAGTTTGAGGTTGCTGTGAGCTGTGAGGTTGCCATGGCACTCTACTGAGGGTGACATATTGAGACTTTGTCTCAAAAATTTTTTTTAATTAAATTAAATTTAAAAAATTAAAAAAGCAAAGGAAAATATTTCAACAAAGGATAATTTGACATCCCCACACAAAAATCAGGGGTATACTTGGGTGTCTAGTTTAAGGTTCCAGAACATTCCATAAGAGGTACTTTGCTCAGTATTGACAGGAGCTGGGCATCCTGGAGTACATAAGAGACCTCCATTATGGGGGTGCTGGAGCTCAGGCTCAATACCAAATTCTCTCATTTCTGACCCAGTTCAAATAAATTTCACAATGGTAAGGACTCCCATTTATTCCTGTTTATAAGTTGCCTCATCTAATGCGCAGAAAACATTTGTTCAATTACTTCTAGATTTAGTTAGGCATCCACACTGGTAGTGCCATCCTCCCACCCTCCCCACTTCACTCTTCTCCTTGGCCTTCTGTTTTCCATATTTTATTTCACACCCTCATTACTCATTCCCTGGACAATAAAAACAGTTTTCTACCTAATCTCTGATCTTGGAAACTCTAGACCATCCTCTCTCCAACCCACTTCATACTCTTATGAAAACACAACTCAAATCTTGTCATTTTCATTTAAAAAATCTTAAGAGCCAAGATAATACACATCAGGCTACATAGGAATCACCAGAGAGCGGTGAGAATATAGATTTTGAGTCTGAGTAGAGCGAGCAAAGTGGGTGGTTATGTGGTGGCGAATCAGAACCCAGTAGCACTTACCGTATGGCTGACCAACTGAATGAAGAGTAGATTGCAGGGATAAACACACAGACAAGTAGGCTACAGTGAAGAAATCTTAATTTTATAAGAGAGTTAAGAAACTAATAAGATACCTCCAGGTATTATCTAAAATGATGCTTCTTATCTTTATAGTGGGACTCCAGAATTCAAAGAAGCTTTTTCACTATTTGACAAGGATGGTAATAGAACTAAAACAACAATGGAACTGAGAACTGTAATGAGGCCTCTTGGGCAGAATCCCACAAAAGCAGAGTTATAGGACACAATTAATGATGTAGATGCTGATGGTAATGGCATGATTGACTTCCCTGAATTTCTGACAGTGATGGCAAGAAAAATGAAAGACACAAGCAGCGAAGAAGAAATTAGAGAAGTATTCCGTGTGTTTGGTAAGGATGACAACAGCTATATTAGCACAGCAGAGCTTCACCATGTGCCGACAAACCTTGGAGAGAAGTTAACAGAGGAGGTTGAGGAAATGATCAAGGAAGCAGATATTCATGGTGGTCAAGTAAACTATGAAGAGTTGGTACAAATGATGAAAAGTGAAGACATTGTATAAAATATGTTAAATTTCTTGTACAAAATTGTTTATTGCCTTTTCTTTGTAACTTTTCTGCAAAAAGTTTATTTTTTATCTGTAAAAGGTTTCTCACTACTGTCAAAAATATATGCCTGTGTATTAATTAGGGCTTCATTCCTCCATGTTTTCTTCCTTTATCCTTATCTACTATTGTTGTCCTGAACCCTATTTTAGAAAATTGATCCAGTAACATATTGTGTGTGGCTTACTCTGGCTATATCTAAGCCCTTCTGTACATCTAAACTTAGATGGGGTTAGGCAGATGAGGGCACAGCCAGGTTACGACTTTTTCTTAAAGTAGTTTTCTTTAGGAACTATCAGCATATTGTGTTGAAGTGTGGAGCTGTAACTCTGAGTGGACTAGGGATAGACAATAGTATGTACTTAAAAGTTGCACTACTGCAAAGCAGGTGTTTGTCCAGGTACTCGTACATTATTTTTTTGTCCTGCTGGTTCTGTACCAGAAGCATTTTCTTTTATTGTTACTTGTTTTTAAACTTTGTTTAGCAACTTAAAGAAAAATCTGTTTAAGGTACAATTTGCCTCAAATCTGTTCCAAGTTGTATATTTGTTTTCCAATAAAAATTACAATTAAAAATACAGATTTCTAGATCTTACCATCCATAGAATCTGAATCTCTGGGCAATTAAAATCTCTAGGAGAGCCTTTTGAACAGTTTGGTTAGGGACCTGCTGGTTAGAAGATAACCCCCAACTCCTGAGGCAGGTGCCACTATGCCTGGCTAATTAAAAAAATTTTTTTTTGTAGAAATGGGGTCTTTCTATGTTGCCCAGGCTGGTCTCAAACTCCTGGTTTCAAGGGATCCTCCTGCCTCAGCTTACCAAAATGCTAGGATTACAGGCATGAGCCACTGAGCCCAGTCTGCACAGCTTTTCTTCGGACACTTCTGTCCACTAATTACTTCAGTGGCTTTCCTGATCCACATCCCTCTCATAATCCCTACCCAATCTGTCCACCATCTCACTCTTAAAAGATGACCTTGCTTTCCACTTCCCCTGGAAAACAGAACCAAAGGCGTGACCTCACTATCCCCTCCCTGTGCCCTCCTTGGTTCTTTCCTTTTTCTGTCAGACATGGCCCTTGTTTTGTCCATGTCACACCCCCACACCACGGTACTATTCCCTCAGGGCAGTGCCCCAAGCTCCCCCACCCTACAATTTGACAGAAGCCAGTGCTCTTCTCTCCCATCCTTGAAACGTCCTCCTGACTCTGCACACACCTCGTCTCTCTTCCTCCCTTTACACTCAGACTTCCTGAAGGAATAGGCCACTTCAGCTCAGACAGTACTCTGGACCAGTGGTGCTGAATCCAGAACAAATAAACTGCCATCCCCACCCAGGGGACCTGGGGCCCTACACCCACCCTCACCTACCCATCAACAGTTCTCAGCTCTCCTGCTGCAACCAGCCTGCTCTCCCTCAGTCTCCCTGGTTTCCAAACCCTCATTCTGACTTCTGTGTGCATGGCCTCCCTAAGTCATGGCACCACTGTCCCCTGTGCTTCTGAGGTCACCTTCTCTGCCTCAGCTTCCAAGGGCCTTCCCTGCCCCTGAGACTCCTCACACCAGCCTGTGCTTCCTGCTCTCTGTCACAGGCTTTTCTCTCTCAGCCAACATCACCAGCGTCCACCCCCAGGGTCCAGTCCTTTGCCCTGTTTCCCAGGATCCCCTCTCCTCAGAGGGTGTCAAGAGGCCCAGGCCTCCTACCCAGCCGCACACCCTTCACTGTACCGCCCATCAGGCTGCATCAGATCCCCACAGGCACTGTAAACCCCCCCTACCCCACCAAGTCTCTTCCTTGAAGGGCCTGCTGGGCCAGAGGTACCGTCTCCCCCTACACCTCCACACGACAGACCTGCTCATGACCCTGCCCCTGGATTCCCCTCAGCCCACACCCCGTGGGTGGCCAGGCCTGAGGGACTGTCCGCCTCCAATCTCCCTCATCCCCAGCTCAGCCCAGCTCAGGCCCAGCTCAGGCCCGGCTCCTGAGACAAGTCTCTGGTCTGGCTCTGCGCCTCATTCAATCTCCAGCCCTCAATGCCCCCTCCTGTCCCTCTCCTTGGCCCCCGAAGCCGGCCTGACTGCCCCTGCTGTCTGCACCTTGGGCCCCGCTGCTCCCCCAGAGCCCCGGCCCGCGGCGCTCACCTTGGCGCTTCAGGGTGACGGCCTCGTCCAGCTCGTAGTTGTGTCTGCACACCGTGTCCACCTCGGCCCGCGTCTGCTCCAGGATGTCCTTCTGGCTGTTCCAGTACTTGGCGCTCGGCCGCCCCAGCTCGGTCACCGCCCGGTACTCCCCCACGTCGCTGTCGAAGCGCACGTACTCCTCGCGGTTGTAGATGTATCTGTGCACATACCGCTGCGTCCGGTTAAGCGCGTAGCACTCTCCCCGCGCCTGGTACACGTAGTTCTCTGGGGGAGCAGCGCAGTGGTGAGCAGGGCCACGGCCGCGGCCCCACCTCTCTCTCTCAGTGGTAACTATTCTCCCCAGATCCCCCCACTCACAATGGGATTTTGGTATTTTACAGTACTGTTTTTCCAATATGGAGTTATGCCATTTTAGGTGGGCCACAGAACCTTCTAGGCCTCTGTTTTCCCCTCCATGAAGTGAGAGGATTTATTGAGTTTCAACTAACTCACTGGCCAGGGGTGATTCAGTGTCATTAGAAAGGGGTGGGGATAGTGAGGAGAAAGTGGCCACATCTGCTGGCACTTGGAGAAGAGGGGAGACACTTCTTGAGGGTGGCAGGAGGGGCAGAATCTCACCAGAGGGGCAGGCCCCCCATTCAGAGCACCGCAGGGTGGGAGGAGCTGGGGACTCAGAGGGCAGCTGCTGTTTTCTCTGCCTCACCCCTGCCTGAAGTTCCCATCCTGGTGACAACTGGGCTCAAGTGTCACCTCCACCAGCAAGACTTCCCTTATTTCCCCCCGCCCCCTTTTCTACAGCTGGGTGCTCTTCCCTGCCAATATCTTGAATAGACCTCAACTTGCTCTTGTTTTGCACACTGGAGAGGTAGAAATAAATTTCTTGAAACTTTCTTAAAGGTTAGTGTAAGCAAGGCTTTCTATCCCGAGAGTTAATGTATCTATCTTTTCACTTTCAAACGTGGCTATATAAAGAATTGATCTCAAAAGGTGTGGGAAGTATCTCCATCAACAAAAATCACAGAGACCAGTGAGGGTGGATGATGTACTTCTATACAAAGGAATGTGGCAGTGTCTACCACATGCTGCTCTGCTCAGGGATCCCACCACCAGTGCCCGGCAGGTGCACATCTGCACAGGAGTAGCAGTGAGCCAGCACATTTCTGTTTGTTTAGGCCTGCATGGTCCTGGTTACACAGGGGAAAGCAAAGTGGTGTGATTGCTTTGCGTATCGGTTTCATCCTCCATAAATTAACATCTCAAGGCAAGATGTTGCTGTCTTCTTTTTATGTCCAGTATCTAACATAGCTCTGAGAAAAAATTTTCATATCAGTAAACAAATGAACCAATAAATAAAATGAATGTTCTGCTTGGAATATAAGAAGGAACTCCAAAAAGTTTATGAGGAGTGTTTTTTGTTTTGTTTTTGAGACAGAGTCTCACTCTGTCACCCTGGGTAGAGTGCTGTGATGTCATAGCTCACGCAACCTCTATATTCTTGGGCTTAGGCAATACCCTTGCCTCAGCCTCCTGAGTAGCTGGAACTACAGATGCCTGCCACAATGCCCAGCTAGTTTTTCTGTTTTTAGTAGAGGCAGGGTCCCCCTCTTGCTCAGGCTGGTCTCCAACTCCTGAGCTCAGGCAATCTACCCGCCTCAGCCTCCCAGAGTGTCAGGATCAGGTATGAGTCACCATGCCCAGCCCCTACAAGGCATATTTTAAAAACAGTAGTCTTTGAGTTATTAAACAGAATATCTGAAATTTAAATCTAGATACACTGAGTAAGTCTAGATACACTGAGACCACATTTAATGTTTAAGTGTGCTGGGGGACACAGGAATTTTTAAATAGGATGCTCACCTGTTCTTCACCCTGTCAGGGAGAGACTAAGAGGAAGTGGGAAAGGTGAAAGTCTAAGACGAGAAACTCCCAACCCTAGATGAAGATGTACTGCTTTCTTTAGCTTCAAATACTGGGGAGCCTTCCTGAAGATAGAAGAAAATCGGCCTGAGATTTCTAGCAGTAAGAAGGGTTTCAGGATTCCTGCTACTTCTGTCACCATGGTAATGGTCTGAAAAACATGAGTTCATCTGGGGAGTTCTTTCCTACCTCACTCCTCACCAGAAGCTGCACTGCAAGGGGCAGAGGACAGTGGAGAAGGGATGTGTCTCAGGGGCACCATAGTCTTCCCGAGGCCTACAGTGTCATTACTAAGGCAAGATCCCAGATCTTTGACTCAGGTACCCTGACCTGCCTCTTCTGGTGACTTGGGTCCCAGGCTCTGACAGTCCTGGGCCTGTCACTCCAGCCCCTTCAGTCCAGGTTCCTTCCCCTCTGCCCTTACTATTCAACTTTCCCCACTCAGAATGTGTGTCCTGTGATCTTTAAACTAAGGTTCTTGTTCCTCCTCCTCCTTTATCAGTAAGAGAACATCTGTCTGTCAAGGATAATATTATTTTTGGCAATATTTAACTTCTTTAATGGAAAAGTTATCTTCAAAGCAGACATAAGTGATGAGTGTTTTTATTGTGTAATTTGAAACCTCCATTTCTTTGTGTTTGAGAATGCTTTTTTTTTTCTCTTTTGAGACAGAGTCTCACTGTGTCACCCTCAGTAGAGTGCTATGACATCACAGCTCACAGCAACCTCAAACTCTTAGACTTATGTGATTCTCTTTCCTCAGCCTCCCAAGCAGCTGGGACTACAGGTGCCTGCCACAATACCCAGTTATTTTTTGGTTTTAGTTGTCATTGTTGTTTGGCAGGCCCTGGGCTGGGTTCAAACCCACCAGCTCCGGTATATGTGGCTGGTGCTCTAGCTGCTGAGCTATAGGCACTGAGCCCCTTTTATGGAATTCTTCTTCTTTTTTTTTTTTTTTTCAGTTTTTGGTCAGGGCCAGGTTTGAACTCTGGTATATGGGGCCGGCACCCTACACCTTGAGCCACAGGCGCCGCTAGGAATTCTTGATAGTTGAATTACACAAAGCACAGTTTGAAAACCATTGATGTGAACTCATCTGTCATAGAAGAAAAAATATTTTTAAAATTGCAGGAGGCCATAATGGATGCAATGTGATAATGTGTTCCAGCACTTGGGAGGCTGAGATAGGTGGATTGCCTGAGCTCACAGGTTCGAGACCAGCCTGAGAAAGAGCAAGACCTTGTCTCAAAAAAATAGCTGGGTGTTGTGGTGGGCACCTGTAGTCTCAGCTACTTAGGAGGCTGAGGCAAGAGAATCGCTTAAGCCTGAGAGTTTGAGGTTGCTGTGAGCTGTGACACCACAGCGCTCTACTGAGGGCAACAACAAAGTGAGACTCTGTCCCCTCCCCCCCAGAAAATAAAGAAAGAAAGAAAAAGAACATGTTATAGGTATGGATTCCATCCCTGTAATACAACTTGTAACTATGTGATCTTGGACAAGAAATTATCTTGTAATAATTGTCTTGTCTCCATTTCTTGAAAAGTGAAATAGTAATGGTAACGTTATTTACCTTGTAAAACTGTTGTGAGAATTAAATGAATTAATATACATAAAATACATAGCATTACATCTGACACTGCTCAATACATGCCCCTTTACAATGTGTGACGTCTTTCAATTTGCATGTGTAAAGGAGGGAGGAACTAGCTCAGCTCATGTGCTACTGGAAATTCTCAAGGAGAGTTGCCAGGTAGACCAGACCTTAAGAGTTGAAAAGCTTTTTTGACTCTTTGCTAACTGCATTTTCTCCATTCTCTGTTGTCTTAGCAATTTTACTTGGAGGACAAAAATGACAGAAGAGTGATTACATGAAGACTCAGATGCACAAGGATCTTCTTCCTGTCAGCTGATGTGACAGGAAGACATGGGAGTGTGGCCCTAAAGCCTGGGGTAGTGGGTGTGGAGATGGGGCAAACTCAGCCCTGAAAATCCTGTGATAAACCAAAGGAAGTCTCCACCATGATTCTGGTTTCTTCCAGCCCTTCTGCTACATCTCCTACTTCTCCCTGGGCTCCCCCAGCCCCTGCAGGCCAGAGCCTGGTTCCTTAGGCCTTTTCTCTCCTGCCTTGTTTGAGGTTGGGGATCTGTGTGGAGTAGGAAGGGAAGTGTGCCCACTGTACCCACACTGCCCTATGCAGGGTGCTCTGGCCACCCACCCTCAGACCCTGTCAGATACCTGCACATCCTCATCTTATCCTTCCTACAAATCTTGAACCACACTTTGCCCCTCCACCTGTTCACGGCCCACATCACATGCACACCCCTGCTCTGTGTTTGCCCTGCCTCTGGGTTTCTGTGCCTTATTCTTCAGACTGTCCCCAACACTGCCCCTTATCCCTCAGACTGTCCCTTCCTATGGGATGCTGGCACTGCCTCCCCTTACCTCCCGTTAGACACTATTTAGTGTCATCAACCACTGCTCAGGTCTCTTCTCTTCCCAGACACAGCCCCTTTCAATGTCCAGGATTTTGAAGGCTCTGTTCCCACAGTTGAGCCTCCTGCTAGTTAGTTCTCAGCACCCCTCTATGAGTACAAGTGCGAGTTCTCTCCCTTCTCAGCCAATATGCAGGGGGCCTTGGGGTTTGATGGCTGTACTCAGGAGATTTAAATATTGTTGTCCCTGGAAAATGGGGAAATGAAATGAGGACAGTGCCTCCTACATCTATCCCAGGAGGGCTGTGAAGGGGTCTAAAGGAGGGAGGATCTCTGCAGGAAACATGGAAAACTAAGACACCTACTTCTTTGGACTAGAAAGTTAAGCATCTAGAGAACAACAGGATTGTAGAAGCCAGAATCATACACCAGCCAGAGGGGGTAACAAGAGGAAGCGGTTCTTCTCTTTTTTCTGCCTCCTTGGCTGTCTGATAATCTATACTCAACCACTTTCACAGACTACACATTCTCTTCTCCTTACTACAAGTTCCAATCCACACTAACACTCTAACCAAGTTCTAGGGAAGTTGGAAAAATAATACGTGCTCTCTGGAAACCTTGTCCCTCAAATGTTACCCCTGACCTCTTGGCCCCATTTTCCACAATAATACACCAACCACTTTGCTCCTCAGCTCACAGAGCCTGTGTCTCTGAGAGAGAGAATGGCCTGCTGGACAGTAACTGTCCTATAGGGGTGAGTCTGCTTTCCTAGCTAGACGGGAAGGACACTGGCCTATCTTAGTGTCTGGTCCCTTAAAGCAAAAATCTCCCAGGTATTTTCCCCTGGAGACAGAACTCCAGGAATAACCACTCTGCTCTTACCTGGAGTGGCCCTGCCCTGGACCACAGGGTTGCGCAGTACCATCAGTAACACCATCAGAGCTGCTGCCCAGGGGGTCTCAGGCACCTGCAGGACCAACATGGAGCCTGTAAAGGATGGAAACATGGAGAGAGTTGTAGTCAAGAAAAGAAGGAGTCACTAAATGGAGCTCCCGTCTGAAATAGTAGAGACCATGAACCAAAGTAGTCTCCTGTGGTCTTGGGACTGGACAGAATTTGAGAAAAGAACCAATAGACACTGAGCCTTACATGAGTCATCTGTCACTGGGCAGATGGTTAGTGTGAAAGGTCTGACAGTTTATAAAGTGCATGATGCATATAAGATGACAAATGGAGGACAGTGATACTCATTTTAACCAGCTGGAAAGTCATGAGATTTTGGGAGAACATGTGTGTTCTTGGCTCTGAAGGTGATCTCAACTATTCTGCTGGCCCATCTATGGGATTGTTACTCCCCCAACCCTGCCCCACCTCACACACCCACAGGACATGGGGTGGGGTAGAATAAGTGTTATGTCATTGTGTAGAGCAGGGTCCTCAAACTTTTTAAACAAGGGGCCAGTTCAATGTCCCTCAGACTGTTGGAGGGCCTGACTATAGTTTAAAAGGACAGGCAGTGGCAGCAAAAACACCCGGTGGGCCGAATAAATGTCCTCAGCAGGCCACATGTGGCCCACGGGCCATAGTTTGAGGACGCCTGGTGTAAGAGGGTTGTTCAGGGGCATGATATAAAGAGATCAGAATGCCCATGCCAGAACTCAAAATGAGACCCATAGTCTATCTGTCTTGCCTTTGCTCAGGGCATGTTTATGATCAACATCCATCCGTGTTTTCTTTCTCCCAAGGTATGTTAGTCGTGAGATATGCAAAGGACACAGGGTCCCTCCACAGGACTGTCATTAGGGTTGGCAGAGCTCAGTCCGGCGACCTTTCACCTGAGAGTATGGACATACTAGTTGCACTACCAAGTAAGAATGCACCTTTAAGGACATTGCCTCTTATGGCCTTTAATTCTTAGTCTTCAATTTGGGGATGATATAATCAATTTTAATACAATGTGCTTTAGATCAAATGAAATAAGCAGACCTGAAATTGCTTTGGAAAAGTAAAGTCCATAAAGAACATAAATAGATCAGTAAATGGGGAAGGCAATGAAAGAAGATCATCAAAGACCCTAGCTCCTCCAAAGCTTCTGATTCTGTTGTGTCCATAGTGAATATTTTTACAAACTTTTAAAGAATATTATACTTAAAATATGATTCTGTTGGACCACCAATTATAATAAAGAAAATGACAAACTGATATTATTTCTTCATGTAGACATGTATGTTAAAATGTCAATAAAATGTTAGCACATAAAATGCCAGAGTTCAAAAGAATTACATGGCATAAAGTGTCAGTGAGGACTGAGGAATCAGTATGGAATTGTGGGGAAAAGCTCAGGTTCTTCACTGAAAGTGCCTGGGTTCAACTCTTCTCTTTGTCAAATAGACAAATAGACAAATACTTAACTCCACAAGTCTCAGGTAACTTATTTTTATTTATTAATTATTTTTATTTTTCAGAGACGGGTTCTCCCTCAACTACCCAGGTTGGAGTGCAGTGACCCAATCACAGCTCACTGTAATCTCAAACTCCCAGGCTCAAGTGATCCTCCCACCTCAGCCTGGTGAGTATCTGGGACTACAGGCAGTGCCACCATGCCTGGCTATTCTTTTGAACTTTTTGTAGAGATGAGGGTCTTGCTATGTTGTCGAGTTTGGTCTGGAATTTCTGACTTCAAAAAATCTTCCCACAGCACTGAGATTACAGGTATGAGCCACTGTGTTTGGCCTGTAATTTATCTTTACAGTGGATATTAATAATACCTCCCTCTTAGGTTTGAAGAGAAGATCAAATGAGGTAATATTTGTGAAAGACTGAGAATAGCATCTTTCATGTATTACTCTGTTAATACTTAATTATTATTTATGCAAGGCAAGGCTACCAGGAAATAAAAAAATATTAATATAAATCATCATTATCACATTAAATGTTTTGTGATATTGATGAATACTGAAGAACTATTTCAAAATAAATATTTTTAAAATAAGACGAGAAGAGTAATTTCTTAAATACGATGGAAAGAATATAGATCAAGAAATGAACATTACCTGTAATAGTAAAGCACTAGAGAAATTCCTCTCAAAAGCAAGATAAAAATAAATGTGCCCATTGTTACCATATGTAATGCTGTACTGGGTATTTTTATATGAAAATGAAATAAAATGACTTATTTATATTTAGAGACAGAGTCTTACTCTGTTGTCTACACTGGAGTGCAATGGTGCAATAATAGGTCTGCAGTTTCAATAGGTCACTCAGCTCCTGAGGTCAAGCAATCTTCCTGCCTCAGCCTCCTGAGTAGCTTGGACTATAGGTGTGTGCCACTACTCTGGGCTAATTTGAAAAACAATTGTTTTTTTGGAGATATCGTCTAGGTGTTTTTCCTTAGCTGGTCTTGAACTCCTGGTCTCCAGTGAGCATCCTGCCTCAGCCTCCCAAGTAGCTGAGATAGCTAGCAAGAGCCACCGGATCTAGCTATAACTAGTAACTTCAAGAGAATAAATATTCTTTCTGACAGCTTATGTACCACCAAGAAAACTCAAATAATAGGAAATCTGGATAATAAGCATTATCTAGAAATTTCACTAATAAAGGTGTCCAGGCAAAGATTTAAATAACATCTTCATTCAAGTTAATAATACCTGCAAGTGGAAACTATAAAACTTCTACATAAAAGAGTAAATAAAAAGTAGATATCTCAGGCAGGTGCATCTAGAAAAAAAGATCAATTATATTTTCAATCAGATGGTATATTTATCCCTAAATACCAACAGAATATTTTTGTAAGCTTGGTGAAATAACTTAAAAAATCATTTTGAAAAAAATAATGGAGATAAACGTCAGAGATCATCTGAATGTTGGGGATAGGGGTGGATGTGAGGAATAAAGACAATTATATAAGACATTTGCCACTGGAAGGATGTATGACTTGTCTTTTCATATCTCTTTCTCTGACTCTGGAAACTGGACTGTGAATCAGTGTTCCCTTGGCCCTGCTGGTCCCTGAAAATCCTCACATTTAGTCTCCAGCCCTTCCAATGTTCGCTTTACCCAACAACAGAGGATGTCAGTTTTCTTACTTCTCTGATTGGTTAAGCCTGGCCATGCTGTTTCCTCTCCACCCATTTTGGCCATTTTCAGGTATAGAAGAGCACAACTTCAGAGCTTGTCTACCCCCAGCCTGCCTCTGCTCACAATTGTCAACTCCAGACCCTCTGTCTTCCCTGAAGACAGAATGTTCCAGACCAGAGCTGTGATCCTGAGAGCCCTCTGCTTGGCTTTCCTGCTGAGTCTCCAAGGAGCTGGGGCCATCAAGGGTGAGTGCCTGGAGGATGGGACAGATGAGGGCGGCTACTGTGAAGTGTATCAGGAATTAGAGAGAGATTTTAGGGACTCATTGATCTATTTTCCTCTTTGTCCATTTTCTCTCTTCTTTCCCTAGTGTGGGAGTTCACTATTGTTCCTTTTCACCCCAATGAGAATAATAGCATTAACAGTTTACTAGACACCTATTTAATTTTTTTCTCAATTGCATCTCACAAGCACCTTCAATGAAGATATTATTATGTTTAATTTAGAGGTGAAAAAATGGAAACTCAGAAAGATTACTATATTTTCTAAGGTATACACCAAGTCAAAGAGCCAAGTTTTAAGTCCAGACCCATTTTGATGATCATACTCTGCACTCCCCAGGCTTCTGCACACAATGACTTTCTAACTGAGCCCTGCAGGGCCCCCACCCCTCTTTCTCTCCTGGATCTGCAGCCTCTGCTCTGTGTGGAGCTTCTACTCCTCCTCCTTCTTCTTCTTTTGAGACAGAGTCTCACTTTGTCACTTTGGTAGACTGCTGTGGCATCGTAGCTCACAGCAACCTCAAACTCTTGGGTTCAAGCAATCCTCTTGCCTCAATTTTTCTATTTTTTAGTAGAGACAGGGTCTCACTTTGGCTCAGGCTGGTCTGGAACTCGTGAGCTCAACTAATCCATCTGCCTCAGCTTCCAGAGTGCTAGGAATACAGGTGTGAGCCACTGCACCCAGCCGGTATGGTTGCTTCTGGGGAGAACCAGAAGTGTGGGTCTGTGTGTTGGAACCCAGGAGAGCAGGTGCTAAGAGTGTTCCTATGTCCCTCCTGTCTCCCAGGAACCTAGAACCCTTCCTGGGTCTTCGTGGGTTGTTTACACGCTTTCTTTCTCAAGACAGCAGTGTTGCCTGTTTTTGTTATCACACTGATTCAGGTCTTGAGAGACCCAGGGGATCATTGGACAGCCTAGAGTTTTGATAACCACGAGGACTCAGCCAGGTATTGTAAATCCTGTGGCTGACATCCAGGAGCGTCAAGGCTGTGTATGATATTGTCATTCACAAATCCAGTGATGTGAAGGATTAGAATTCAAAACATAAAAGATGTACTCTGCCCCCCTGATAGTTTTATTTAAGGTGTGGTGTCTAAAGGTGCTTAGTAGTAAAGAGGAGGCAAGGCCAGGGAGAACCAGAAATACCCATTGCCCTGTTGATGGTCACTTTATATTTTAATATGCATATATACCATGATGAACATATCTTCACATAGATACACAGATAAATACTTTTTAGGATTCTTGGTAGATATTACTAATTAACTCAGCTGTATCTGTAGTGCCTCCCTCCCTACTGGTTCTTACTCTCTTAACCTATAAACATATTCTTTTCTTTTTTTTTAAGCAACTTTTGCACCCACCACCTCCGGCATATGGGGCCGTTGCCCTACTCCTTTGAGCCACAGGCACTGCCCACCTATAAATATAGTCTTTACCTTAAAAACATAATATGTATCATTGAATAAAAAACAGCTTTGCCTTCACTCTGTATCCTACCCTAGAAATACTCTCTTTGTGTTCTTACCCTCCTAGCTAAGCTTCTGCTTTTTGTCTCCAATATAGTACTGAAGATACCCTTGTCTTCGCTGTCAGGAACCTCTATGTAAGAACAAATCCCCTGGGTACTTTACAGTGTCTCTCAGACTTGAGTTCTTGATAATATTTGCATTCTAATTCAGTTTTTTCTGATTTCTTATTGGAACTTTTAAAAAAAATCCTTTTTTAACTTACTCTGTCTTTACTTTGCCTGCGTTTTCTGGATTCTCCTGTTCTCCTTTGAAAATGCCTCTTAAATCACGTTTCCCTGAGTATACCCTCAGCTCTCTGCAATTCTTATTTCTTATTTCTTGCTCTCTTCCTAGAAAATCTCACCTAGCCTTCACCCACCACTTATGACTCTGAGTTCTCTGGGCCAAACCCCTGTCCTGAGATCAATCATCATATACTACTGTCTGTGTGTGACTTTTGGGTATTCTGAATACAATATGTCCCACACTGAACTCAGTATTTTCTCCCAAACAGACTGTCTTCCACTAATACATTAGTGGAATCAAGATGATCGCATTTGGTTGGGGAGACGTTGGTCTAAAGGATATAACATTTCATTTCAATAGGATTAAGTTCAATAGTTCTATTGCAGGCACAGTTAATAACAATTTATTGTATTCTAGAAAATTTCTAAGAGAGTGGATTTTAAATGTTCTCATCACAAAAAATAACTGAGGTAACACGTATGCCAATTAGCTTGATTTAGCCATTCATTGATGTATATATATATTTCAAAGCAACATGTTGTACACAATATAAATTATTTAGAGAGGGGGAGACATGAGGGGGGGAGATGAGAGAGAG
>CAUYQV010161284.1:0-16406 GCA_963574575.1 Galagoides demidoff
TCCTATCACAGTTTCAGGAAGCTGTTCCCTGTAATAAACAATCTGACTCCATTTGTTACTTACCCCTGACCACTAACTTCAAATGTTTGCTTCTGTTTCTTCTTTGGCCTCAATTCTGGACAAGCAGATCAGAAAGCCCCTGCATGCCTTCTGTGTGGCCTCTGTGAGAAATTTAAACACTGCAAGTTTTTGGCATGCACGTGGGAACTTCCATCTGATAGCAAGTAGAATCACCTAACCCCCGGGACTCTCCTGCCTCCGTCAAGCCCAGCCTTCTCTTGTCACGTTACTCTTCCCCGTCATCCCTTGGGTGAACAATAAGCTCCCCTCCCACTCTTTTGTTTTTGTTTTGTTTTTTATTAAATCATAACTGTGTGCATTACTGCATTTATGGGGTATAATGTGCTGATTTTATTTACAATCTGGAATACTTACATCAAAAAGGCTAACATAGCCTTCACCTCACTTAATTATTAAGACATTTATACTGTCCACTTAATAGATTTGACATGTACCCTTGTGATCAAGCTCTTTTGGTGTGTGGAATGTCAGTAAGTCTCAGCATCCTAAAATAGAATCAGACTTGGATGAGGATACAACTTTTCTCTGTCTCTCTCATTCTCTTTCAACTTCAAAATACCATCTTCACTGAAACCACCGCTGCTCCTCATCTCCTCTTCTCAGTGACTCTATTCACCTTCCTCACTTAGTTTCCCACAACCCTTAGCCATTCAGCAGGTGCTCATCAACATTGTATCGAGTAGGACTGGGAGAACTAGGATGAAAGTGTTCAAAGCTAGCATGATCTGGTTTCTCCACACTCTACTGGCCAAAGCAGGTCACAAACAAAGCTTAGATTTAAGGGGTTGAGAAAAATCCCTCCATTTCTTGATGAGAAAAAATGTAAAAACTCATTAGAAGGTGTAGAGATTCAGGAAAGATAAATATGTTTTACAATCAGTTACATATCAATTTACTCATTTCCTCAAGAGAAAAAGTATGAAAAATCCTACCTCATTATCTTAAAAAAAAAGAAGCAAATTTTGAGCAGTACTAAGCACCAGCACCAGTCTACAAAATTTTTTATCTGTATGCCCTACTACATTCTAGTTATTGTTCCTGTATTTCTTGAATATGAATATTATGTCTACCATATATGAATTTTTGATTATGATATCTTTCTTCTTCCAGTTAGCTGAAGTAGTTCCCTTTTCCCCTAATATGTACAATACAATTAATGAAGTTCTATTCAATTATCTTTACTTAGTTACAAACTATAAAAATGATCCCTGAAATATGGTCTTTGTTATCTTAATTTAGGAAAAGTCTCTACTTTTTTTTTGGTGGGGGGAGTATTTGGTGCACCTTTTTTTTTTAAATTAAATCATAGCAGTGTACATTAGTAGTATCATGGGGTACAGTAATAACAGTAAAATATCTTTTTAAATTTTTTTCTTGCTCTTCCCTTATGTAATTAGATCTTCTGCAATACTGTAGAGCCACTTGTTTCCTTTGCAAATATTCAACAGCTCCTAGGTTGGTGCTTAATTAATTGACAATGGTATAAATAATGTCAATCATTCCTGGAGGAAAAAAGTTTAAGTTCTATAACATGTTTTTACCATATCCCAGGGTAGTACTAATATCAGCTCTCAGAGTTTGATGTCATTGAGAAAGGTGGAAAAGAAGACTCTAAATAGGAGACTTATATAAAAATGAAAGATCTATAAGTAAAAAATATATAATTAAATTAGTCAATATGTGGTACGTGTCTATTCGCAGTGGTGGTGAAGTGGTGCGATTATTTGGTGACGTATAGGACAATTGTATTTCTTTTAGGAATGACAGTTCAATTGATACGTTAAGAAAACAGAGAAAAACATTAAACACTTGTACTATTATACAAGAAATGATAGATAACTTGTCTGCCACAGTTTTGAGTTAAAGAATAAAATATGAGAATAAAAGGATTTAGTTTAGCTGAAAGATATTCCCAGAGTAGCCAATGCTGTAAAAAAAACTGTTAGCTAAGCAATATGTTAAATGTCAGTGAATTATAATCAAAATCAGTTTGATATGAATGGAGTTGGGAACTGGTAAAATGACAGGTAATGAATGACCCAATTATGTCTTGATTATGCGTGTCATCCCCTAGAAATGAAATGGATAGGTAGGAGTGAGTAGATAGATGTCAAGGTAAAATTCCTCTGTTGCATTTTCCTTCTCCCTTTTAACTCCTGTGTTCTTCTTCTTCTTCCTTTTGAAAAATAACTTAATTTCTAAAACTACATTTTAGCTCTTTTGATAATTCTTGTTGAATTTTGTTAGACTTGATCACATGGAGATAGTAGTAAAAGGAAAGAAAGATGGAGTATAACAGAGAAATACAAAAGTCTTTGATCTATATTTTATAAAATGTTATATTTTCTCTGTTAAGTTGCCAGATAGTCTCAAAAATCTTCTGTATATTTAATAAAATATTCCCTCTGCATTCTTTCAATGTTTGAAGCCAACATGATGGGAAGGAAAGTGTGATTGCTGGAGATTTCCCAAAGTGATTGTTCAGAAACGTTTCGCCACAGCCAATTATGGTGCCTAGGTGGTTGCCCAGCTGCCCTTTGAGATAAGCAGTGAACAGAGCAGTCCCTGCTGTGCTTCTCAAACTCTTCTGTCCATTCTCCTGAAGAATTCTTTTGTTAGATATATATAAATTATGTCGCTAAAGCACTTACAACCTCTGTGAAATAATGCTTGATTCATTCATTCATTTTTCCTGCGAAACAAATGAAAATAACCAAAGAAGAAATTGCAGAGGACCACTTCTAGGATGTGTAGTGGGAAGCTTATATCATAAAGGTATGTTTTCTTAATTAATTACAAGTTTATTTTGTTATCATAGGCAGGTGAGATTACTCATATAAGTTACATATTTATAGTGAAGAAAGGCACTTATATTGAATGTACACTTACTTCTAGTTACTGTGGTTTTATGTATGAATCTACTTAATACTCTCAATGTTCCTATAAATTATAATTAATCTTGTATACAATAAAAGTAATATTTTGTGAGTAATAAAGCAAATAAAATGATGGGACTGGTATTTGAACTAATTATTTGAATTCAAGGCCAATGGTTATTTCTATTTGCCTTGTAATTCATTCAACACATATATTAAATTCATAAAAGAGATGATAGAATATGCTAGCAGGGCTAAGGAACAGAAATGACTAATTCAGCTTGAGTATTGAAGAAGTGTTAGAGACAGGGTGTTAACTTTTTAATGTGGGTCTTAAGACAATTGGCTTGAAAACGGCCCTTTGGGCAGAATAGAGTACATTAAGAAGCAGAGAAAATGACATAATTTTTGTGGAATCTGAAGATACTCTATGCAGTTGTCTGACCAAGTATATCAGAAAGAATAGGTAGATACACTGAAGGCACATAGAAAAGCCAGGACCTTGGCACATGGAACCTGATAGGCATTTCTTAGCAGGAGGGTGACATAATCATATAAATCAGCTGAATAAATAAATAAATCTGCACATCAATGGCCAGTTTTTTAGTCTTGAGATTTTTCTATTAAATGGTCTTTATACTATGTACTAGAGCTCTTCATGATGTTGCTTTTAGACAAAAAGAGTTTTTAAAGGGATTCATTAACATGACCAATAATGTGGCATATTGTATTTTCATTGCAGACTATACTTTATCTTCCTTAGAGTTTTAATGAAATGGTGGAAGTTTTCTGTGATAGAGAGGTGTTTGATCCAACAGCTGTTTAATTGACAATTTTTGAATTCCATCTTTATCTCTCTATTCATTAGCTATTCATTTGGAGTTAAAACAAAATAAAACCATCTGTATTTTTTCTCCCCTTGTCAGCACCAATTTTATATTTCCCGATGTGCCTAACTTTGCATTTGCAGAGGAATGTGCCTGCTATCTGAGGAACATGTCATCTTGTTTACAGAATAGGTGACAGATCCTTTCCACTTTGCTTGGTGGTTCTCACCTAAATTACTCTTGAGAAAACACTCCTTATAGATACAACCAGATGGTTTCCCTCACACACTTAAAAGTAGATTGGCAATTATAGTTCTGTTTCAACACTTGTGGAATGACTGTTTCCTATCTTCCCCATGGGTTAGGGCACCAGGTAGATTTATATATAAAAACATGAATGGAAAATAAATTCTCAGTAAGTTATTTCTTAGCAAGACATTGTATGAAGTCTGGCAGACTAAGTTCATGTGCCCAGAAACCCCTCTGCGCTGCAGAAATGTGTTGTCCCACAGGGGTTCTTTGTCAGGAAAGGCCTTGAATCTTCATGCAACACCAGTTACTCTGATTTCTCTGCTAATACTGGGTAGATGATGTAATTAGCATTGCCAGAAATGCTATCATTTGAAGAATCATTTTTACCGTCTTGTCGCTAGAATAATCACTACTACACTGTGTCCTGAGCTAGAAATGAAACCCCCTTCATTCACTTTCACCACTCGAGTCATAACATTTCCTTTCTGCTTCATATTTCCTCCCCCACCCCCCACCCAGTACCCACAGGTATCAGTTTTTCAGAGTATTATTTTCCTTCTTGCATGATCAAATGTAAAACCATTTTTGGGTCTTCAGGTTTTTAACCTTCATTTGCCATTGACCAGTAGAGTAGATAATAATTCTCATTTTGTTCCCTAAGAACTTCAAAGTTAGAATAATTTCTTAATAACAGTGATTGCTTGAGAAACTAGTTCCTTTATAGCCCTGGCTTTCTGAGTCACAGAGATGAAAAGAATATAGAATTCTTGTAATTCAAAATAAATTTTTGTTTCACTGAATATTTTAGACATTGGCCTTACTTTAATTTGTTATTGTGAACCCAGAATGTTACTTACAATCTCTCAATGTTTGCAAATTTACATTTGAGTTTTCTGGATTGCTCAATGTAAGCACAAATAATCCATCTAGAATTCTTATCCTGATGTAAAAGAAAGTTTGTGCCTGTGTTACTGGCAGCATGTTCAAAGCACCACCCACCCCAACAATGTCCACACAACTACTGCTGGACCATGTGACTATATGTTAAATTACACACAAAGAGAGGGCACTCTGAAGACACATGGACCTTAAGATGGGGAACCTATCATGGACTTTCAGATGGATCATTCTACTCAAATGAGTCCTTATAGTAGAGAAATTTATGAAGCTAGAGTTATTTATATGTGGCAGGAGAAGTCAGATTTGAAATGTGAGAACTTGACCTGCTATTTCTGACTTTGAAAGTGGAGGGGACAACATGACAAGAGATGCAGGTGGCTCTGAAGAGGTAAGAGAGATTCCCATGTGATAGTCACCAGGGCAAAAGGGACTGGAGACATACAACTACCTAGACGTGAATTCTGCAATCCACCTACATGAGCCTGGAAGTGAGTTATCCCCAGGGTCTCTAGAAAACAATAAAACTCTTCAGACACCTTGATTTTGTGAGATTCTAAGCAGACCGTCTAACTGAGTCATGTCTTCCTGGACTTCTGACCTACAAAACTGAGAAATAAAACTGCATATTGTTTTGAACCATAACATGTTTGATGCATGTTGCAATAGCAATAGAAAAATAATTTCAGGAGTGGTGCCAGCGGCATAGCAGTAGCTGTTGACTCTTCCTTCAGCCACAGACACAAATAATAAACTTCTACTCATGGATCAATTCCCTTTAAGGGAAAAATCCAGAGACCAGTTGAGAGGTTCCTTCTCGTTAGGCAATGGGGAAAACACCCATGTTGAAGGAAAAGGTGTCACACACTCTGGCAACTGTACCAGTGCACTGTGCCATGAAGCAGGGCAGAAATTCCCAGCACTCCGCTCCTCTCTGTGAGGAGGGGATTAGAAGTCACATGTACAACCCCAACCTTAAGGTTTCCAATGCTTTGACAATTTACCAGCTCTTGGATCGCAGAGGGGTGGACATAGACAAATTTTTCTAGAAGACAGGGGGAAAAGCAGCAGCTTTATCTGGGTGTGCAAGTGCTTCCAAGGCATTATGGTCCAGGATGAGGGCAGAGAAAGGGCTTAGAAACCCTGCCCCAGATTGTCTCCCAAAGGGATTTACAGCACTGTCTCCCAGTAGCTGCTGGGCAGCCAGGCTTCCAGCGGGCTTGCACAGGCAAGTTAAAGGGGCAATATAAACCCTTTGCCAGCTCAGGAAACATACTGGCACTTCTCAAGCCCACTCTGTCAGTTTGCCCACCAATAATTTTGGTCCATTTTAATTCTTGGAAGGAGTTTGCCCACACATTGAGCACCCCGATTTTGATAGTTTCCACTCAAGGGACTGCATTCGCCACCTCTTAATTCCTGAAGCAGAGAGGCTTGGTGTGCATGTCTCTCTTGACCAAGGAAAAAGGGGGCAGATTTATACAGGCCTACAAGCACTTCCAAGGGTGTCAGCCCTCAGGAACAGTGCAGAGAAGGTGCTTAAAAAGCACAGTTCCTTATTTCTCCCTAGAAGGGATTTATGATACACTTTCATACGGGTTACTTGGCAGCCTCCCCTCCCTTCTAGCTAACTCAAGTCATAAACTTACAGGGCAGACAAACATTAGTCCTCCAGCAGCCTGAGAGGCAGGACAGTGTTTTCCCAGCCTCACCCCCAACTCACCCCGGCCATCTCTTCTGGTGTATTAAACCTTCCTAGAAGAGTTTTCTCACTTACTGAGCACCCCAAATTTTATAGCTTCTACCTGAGGAGCTTCATCCTTAATTTCCTAGTTCTGGGAGCAGAAAGGATTAGACATTTGCAAATATCTCTAAATCCCAGGAAAAAGAGGTAATTTTAAAATAATCATGCACACACTTTCTGGGAGGTGCGCTTCCTTGAAGCAGTACAAGCAAGGACCAGAGATATTAGCTTCCATTCTCTCTCAGAAAGGGATGACACAGACTTCTAGTGGTGACTTGATTGCTTCACTTCTAATGAACTTGCATCAGGGAATTCATGGGGTGAGCAAACAAAAGCCTCCCAGCGACCAGAGCCAGAGCTCAGCAAGTCAATGAAGCTTCTCTGTGACTCACCCCAGTGACAAATCCAGGCCTACCCATTTTTCCTGGAAGGAGTTCAGCCACCCACCAAGTGCCACAGCTTTCATAGTTCTACCCCAAACTGTCTCCTTAACAACCTAGCTTGGAGGTTCAATGGAACCTGAATGGTTTTAAATCATAGTTTTTAAAAAAAGACATAAAAAAGGCTTACTTCCAAAAGCTATATCCCCAGAATCAGAATCAGAGGCTGTACCATGACTAGGAATCTAGGCATTTGCTCCAGATCATCTCCCCAGTCAGCACAGCCACAGTGAGAGGTAAACACCTGTGTTCAGCTTCACCATAAAGACAGAAGACAGGGAATCATATAACCAACTCCATAACTCTCCAGCTACATACAGAGTCTGGTTCCCACCTTAACAGCTGCATAGGACAGGACATGGCATATTCTAAGTTCCAGGGACTCATCAAAAACACAGATGGCAGCCTAGACAAAAACAGATTTGAGAAACACCTAAAATTCTCTGACCAGGCAAATTGCTGAGATCCTTCTCCTCCATAAGACAAATCTGACAAGACTAAGAGAGATCATTGTTGTATATAATGTGCAGGAACTCATACAGAGAATCAAGAAAAATAAAGAAATATGAGAATATATGCCAAATGGAAGAACAAGTTATATCTACACAAACTAACCTGAGTGAATGGACACAAAGGATTTACCTGGCAGAGAATTAAAAATAATGGTTATGAAGATTATTATTATTATTAAAAAGATCAGGAGAGTAATGAAAAAACAAACTGAGACTTTCAATGGAAAAATAAAATGTACCTAAAAAGAGCCAAACAAAAATCACAGAACTGAGAAATACTAATATAACTAAAGTGAAGAATTTGATAGAACTGCCCAACAGAAGAAAGGAACAGTGACTTCAAAGAGAACTTACTAGAATCATACAATTTGAAGAGAAAATTAAAAATACTCAGAAAAAGAGTAAGGATAGTTTGAGTAACTTATGGAGTAACATCAACATATGTATTTTAAGTGTATGAGGAGAAGAGAAAGAGAAAGGTATACTCAGGAAAAAGCATACTCAAGGAAATAATGGCAGAAAAGTGCTTAACTCTGGGTTATAAAATAGAAGTCCAAACCCAGAAATCCCAAAACACAACAAATAATATAACTATAATGGGACCTACAACAGGATATGTTATAATCAAATTGTCAAAAGTCAAAGACAAAAAGCATTTGGAAAGCAGCAAGAGAAAAGCAAATTATTAGGTAGAAGGAGATCACCATAATTGCCATAAAAGTATCAGCTAATTTTTAGTAGAAATCGTATGGACCAAAAGGAAGTGGTATGATGGATTCAAAATCATATGCAATTGCCAAGTTTTCCAAATAGCCAAAGCAATCGTGACCCAAAAGAACAAAGCTATGGGCATCACAGTGCTGGATTTCAAAATCCATTGCAAAGCTACAGTTGGTATGGAATTAAAATATACACTTCAACTGATGAGACAGGTTTTAGAGCCCCACAAACCCACTCATCTACAATCCATTGATTTTCAACAATAGTTCTGACTACATAATGGGGGTAGAACAGTATTGTCGATGATAAAAACTATTAAAGAAATGGGATATCCACATACACAAGGATAAAAATGGACCTTTATCTCATTCTTTATACAAGAATCAACTCAAAATGGTTTACAAATTTAATATAACACCTGAACATATAAAAACTACTAGACAAATCTTAGGGCTCTGTGACGTTGGTCTGGATAAGAATTGCTTTTCCTGAAAATTGAGCAGTGATATAAAAAAATACTAATACAATACTAGAAATCAATCCCCTATGTTAAAATAACAGGCTTTATTGGAGTATTGATCTGCTCTTTTTTTAAATTTTTTTTATTTTAACTTATTACTTTGAAGGTTTTTTTTTTAATTTTTTTTTTTTTTATTACTTCTTCCTCCTGTAGTGTTTTCTTGCTCCCCATGTAGTTGGCATCACAAGGTCCGGCTGTCTCGTTGTCCTGTTGTTGTTGTAGAGATGGGGGTCTCATGCTGGCTCAACTGGCTCAGGGGGGTCTTTAGCTGGTCTCGAACCTCTGAGCACAGGTGATCTGCCCTCCTCAGCCTCCCATAGCTCTGGGACAACAGGCGTGAGAGCCACCACGCCCAGCCTGATCTGCTCTTAAAAAAAAAAAAAATTGTGAGGCTTTTTATTAACTGGCCTAATAAAACAAAGATTTTATGTTTTATGAATATAACTTCTTGTGCTTTGTACTATCTTTATTGAGTTTTTAATTCCTTAAGTAAATGAGTTTTAAAGAGTTAATGGGTTTTTGTTGTTTATTTTATTTTTATTTATGTAACTCAGTTTGCCTATAAATTCATATAATTATCACCCTGGTTAAATGAATGACTATTATTTCACAGTGACCTGTGACCTTATTTAGTTAACTGTTAGCCTTTTACGTTTTTGACAAAATAAACATTTCAATTGCGTTTTTGACCTGGCATCAACTTCAGGCTTTTTCCAGTTGGGACCCTGAAGGGCACTAAAGGATGTGTCTCTCCTCATGTTCAGTGTACCAAGCTAATCAGTCTTGTTTGGTACATTGAATTGCATGGGAAGCATCGCCAAATTGTAAAATGATGTTAAATCCTTTTAAAGTTATATTTGTATGAACGTGTTATTGATGCGAGTATCCTGCAAGTTGTATGAAATTTATAGAAGCCTGATGGCCCAGCTGTGATGTCATCAGTCATGATTCTAGTTAACTTAAAATGTCACATGCTACAGAAATCCACATGTTATTTTTGCAACATTATTCAAGTGACCTCTCATCAGGGTTTTAATTCTGCCCACTTTAAATTTTTGTCACCAACACTTACTGTTACGATTCTTCTTTGAAATCATTTGCAATTGGCTATGGTTCAAAATTACCTTTTTCTTCATGAAAAAGGTGTGAAGCACTCTGACAAGTACTCTAAAATACATTTTTCTGTTAACTTTAAGATCAATGAACTCAGCAGGAATTTCCAGAACTCCAGTAAAGAAATTTGAGTTCGTAAAACTGCAATGCGTTTGTATCTGTTCAATTCTTATTGTAATGTTTTGTTTTTAAGATTAAATAATTTTTTTTCCTGTGAGTCCTTTATAATTTGCAATGGTTTTCTAATTTAGATATTTTTAAACACAAATTAAAACATTTACTTTTTTCTCTATATGATCCCTCCAGATCTTGGAGATTATTTATGAATATTCATATATTTTTAGGGCAATAGAGTGGTTTACAAAAGATCACTAAACATCTACTATCATTATAACAGGGATAGAATTGGAATCATTAGTTATATTACCAAGAATTTCCCTGGGGTATAATATTTGAGAATCTATATACAATAAATTTATAGATAGTATAAAGAAAATCTTTCATCTGCCTTGGTTTGGCTACTTAGTTTAAAGAGATTCTAAATGTGGAATCCTAAGCATTAAGTTTATATTTTGGGTACACTCAAGAAAATAATCAGGTCATGTTTGGTGAGAATAAGTGTATACAATCATATTAGTCTTATTCTGACTATCTTTAACAAAAATGTGGATAACCATGATTAAAATTATGTTTCAGAATATTATGTTTCTAAATAAAAACTATAATATTCACAAAAACTATAACATAATTTTTAATATATTGCATCCCTATGCATTATTTTTGGGATTTTATTATTGACCTATAGACTGGAATAAATCCCAACTACTTTTAATTTTCTCTAATATCTGTCTACAACAAGTCTCATAATTCCACATTTAAAAAAATTTTTTAACCTAGTTACTTTCAGTTTTTATGATTTATAACCATTATGCAAACGAGGTTAATTATATTACTGATTATTTTCCTCTGTATGATCCTATTTAAATTTTGTACCTGTTAAGTGTCACTTTTTCTGGAGGAGTGCAAAAACAGAATATTGCTGATCTAGTACTTCAAAATAATATTTCCAACACTATGAAACTGAGAAAAATTTGCCCACTATACTCTGGGCAAACTTAGCCCAAGAGGCACTGCTTGTAAATGCCTCTATTCCTCAAACATGGCTAAAAGATTTTGACGTTGATTCCTAGTTGCCAAGCATTTCTCTCCAGGGTGGGAATAGACTGATGGGGATAAATCATCCTGGCACTGAGAAAGTATCAAAACCTAACCACAGGTTGGTTGATCAGTGATACTTTCAGGGCAAGATTCTGATCAAGATGGGAAAATGTGTAATTTGTCAGTATCAGAATGATTTTATTTATGTCAAAACCAAACAAAATACAGCCAATAAGCACAACTTCCCCGATAACACGCGCTTTTTTAAGATATCCCATCACCCTGAAACACTATTCAGAGAACCAAAATCTTGCACGGAGGCTACCTCTATAAGAACATAATGCTACCTTTGTTGTTGATTCTTATAACTAGGAATTATTATTTTAAAGCCATGTTTTTCCTTTGAAGAAGCTCTTTCTCTGACTTTACTTTTATGTTGACAATATATACAATAGAATACTAGTTAGCCTTTTCAAAAGAGGAAATTATATCATTAGTAAGAACATGAATGAACCTAGAAATTACAGTGAGTAAAATAAAATCAAATGCCATATTATCTTACTTCTCTATGGAATTTTAAAATTCAGACTCCTAGAAGTAAAGAGCCAAATGGTGGTTACCAGAAGCTGAAGGAAGGAAGAGCATGCAGAGAAAGGAGGTGTGGGTCAGTTGGTACAAAATTGCAATTGGATAAGCATAGCCACTTCTGGTGTTATAGTGTAAAGCATGAGACTACGGTTAATAATAATAATAATATCTTTAGGCCAGGTGTGGTGGCTCATGACTATAATCCCAACACTCTGGGAGGCTGAGGCAGGTGGATTACTTGAGGTCAGGACTTTCAGACCAGCCTGATCAAGAGCAAGATCCTATCTCTAAAAATAGCTGGGTGGTATGACGGCCACCTGTAGTCCTGGCTACTTGGGAGGCTGAGGCAAAAGGATTGCTCAAACCCAAGAGTTTGAGGTTGCTGTGAGCTATGATTATGACACTCAACCCCAGGGCTACAGAGTGAGACTCTCTCTGAAAATAAATAAATAAATTATATATATATATATAATTATATAATACATATCATGTTTATTTCAAAAGAACTAAAAGAGAAAACTTTAAATATTCTCACCACAAAGCAATGATAAGTATTTGTAGTGATGCATATGCTAATCAGATAGATTGATTGTTCCTATATACTCTATATATATAGTATAAAAATGTTACATTCCCCACAAATTACACAATTACTATGTATCAACAAAAAATAAAACTTAAAGAAAACTATGACAGGGGAGAGGTAAGATGGCTGACTGAAGCCAGCTTTCAGCAGAAGCTCCCATCCAGAGGGAGAAATAATGGGCAAACCCAACCCAATAAAGCTGAAGATCAGGAGCTGAACTGAGAAAGAGGATTGATGGCTTCACATCACCCCTGCTGAGGCAAGCTGGGACTCCAAGGTCACAAATTTCAGGTACAAAAGCCATCCGAAAGAGGACGAGAATCTTTCCCCTCTCCCCTGCCCCATTGGCTTGCTGTGTTATCTCTACAAGCAAGTAGCAAACAGAAGACCTCCTGTTACACCATTAGGGGAGAGAGCAGCTGAAGGGCCAGGGCTTCTTCCCCAGAGAGATACCACTTTAAGATCAAGAAGTCTCTTGCCTGGGATAAAAGTTGAACAAATATTTTCCCTGCTTTCCCGAACTCCCAATCTACTTTCCCTCACTGCTGCCCCCCTCCTGGTAGTTTGAAGGACCACCCCTGCAGATTCCAGAGTGTCTAGCGGACTTTTGCTAGGAAGTAGCATCTCATGGGCTGCAGGGCAACTGAACTGAAATTATAACTCTAGTAAAAGCAGGGAGTCACAAGGGAGGAGAGACTTTCCCCATGCTGGAGAATGCATAGCATGGGATCCGCATTGCCAACCGGGACTGCAGCAGCAGCACTAGTCTGCTCCCATGATCTGCACCCAGTGGAGGCAGCAGAAGAAGAGGCACCACCCTTGGACACTCGCCCGCTCCTGTGGCCTGCCAGGGGTGGCACCCCACATAGGAGGCAACACCTCTGACAGTGGCAGCTCTACTCCTGACTGTGGTGGCAGTTCCACGGATCCTCCCACTGGGGTCTACTTTGGGACAGACACCTCCCCAATTCTGTGGATCATGGAGGGAGCCTGACCTTGCCCTGCAGGGGTTCTAGAAGTGGAGTGTGACCAAGGCAGAGGTGTGGTCTCTGAAGGAGAGAAGCACACTCTGCAAAAGTATCCCCTGGCTAGACACAGATGTAAGTGGAACACTACCCAGTTCCCAGTGAACACTGGACAGAATCAGGCCTGAACTCTTCCAGCCTACAGGTTACACAGTGAGATGGCCGGTTGGGAAAGGCATTGACTCCCTTTTGACTCAGGTGCAAATCCCTGGTGTCCTTGAATATTAGAGCTGGGCCACAGCTCTGTGGGGTTACCTGTGACTGGGTGTGACAGAGATGCAAGGTGGGAAAAGAGGCACAAGCCCCCATGGAATAATTCTTTTGCTGAGTAGGCCTTTCTGACTCCACAGAGCAATGGAGTGAGTCACACTTGAGCTGCCAGTGGACCCTGGTTGCTGGAAACACTTTGAACTCTCCCACTTGATCTACATTTGTGCTGACTAGGACAAATGGTTTAGAACTCTGATCTGGGCTGAGCACCTGGGGACTCTCCAAGGTTATACCCTGGTTGTATTGTAGTTGGAAGGTTTGATTCTTCTCTTCCAATTGTTGCCTATGGAGGATGGAGTGTCTTAGTGCTTGTATCCCTTCCCAGCTGAGATTTCAACCACAGTCACTGTTCACTAGGATTGGTCAGAGTCTAACTGAATACAAGACAGAATGACCTAGTCCCATCATACCAAGTGGTTCCTCAGAGTCTCAGACTGTAGTACTGAATGGGACCTTTGTAAAGCTGTAGGAAAAAGCCACACTCAATAGTTCCAGCACTTTGGTAAAGGGTGGTTAACTACAATCCAAGGAACTCTCAATTCAATTTCACCTTACCAGCTTCTCTAGCCAAACAGTGAAAAATAACCATGGGGCAGAACCAGTGGAAAAACTCTGGCAACACAAACAATCAGAGTAGATCAACTCCCCCAAGGAATGACAAAGGAGATGCAACAGAAAATCCCATTCATAAACAAATGACTGAGATATCAGAAATTGAGTTCAGAATTTAGATGGCAAATAAGATTAACAGAATTGAAGTAAAGATGGAATTAGAAATTCAAGGAGCAATTCAAAAGCTATCCCAAGAATTTACTGAATTCGAAGACAGAATCACCAAAGACTTTGACAAATTGAGGTGAGGATTTGCATCACTTGAAGATCTGAGAAATACTGTAGAATCCCTCAGTAATAGAATGGAGCAGGCAGAAGAAAGGATCTCTGACATTGAAGACAGAGCTTTTGAACACTCTCAAATGTTCAAAGATGAAAAGAAGTGGAGAGCAAAACCATATCATTCCCCGAGAGAACAGTGCGATCATTCTAAAAAAGCAACATTCACCTTATAGGAACTCCTAAAGGAGATGATAATGATTGAAAAGGCACAGATACTCCATTCCAAGAGATAATTGAGGAAAACTTCCTAAACACCCCAAGACATACAGCAATTCAGATAGCAGACAGTTTCAGAACTCCAGCATGACTCAATCCAAATAAAGCATTCCCTACACACATTGTAATTAAGTTTACCAAAATTAATATGAAGGAGAAAATCCTACAAGCAGCCAGACATAAGAAATTCCTAACCTACAAGGGGAAGAATATTAGAATGACTGCAGATCTGTCAGCTGAAACATTTCAAGCCAGAAGAGGATGGTCATCGACTTTCAATTGCCTAAAACAAAACAACTTTCAGCCCAGGATCCTGTATCCAGCTAAACTGAATTTCATTTGTGATGGAGAAATCAACTACTTTAATGACATACACATGTTGAAGAAATTTGCCATAACTAGCTCTCCAGGATATTCTCATACTCATCCTCCATAATGACCAGAGCAATGCTTTACCACCAAAGTAAACTCTTTCAGAAATATTTGATCAAAACCCAACTTTCACAGTGGCAAAAGGATTAAAAACATCCACTGGTCTTTTGAAAACCTTGACCCCCCCAAATACTACAATACTTATCAATACTCTCAATTAATATGGATGGCTTAAATTGTCCTCTAAAAAGGCACAGGTTGGCTGATTGGATACAAAAACTCAGGCTAGATAATCTGCTGAATACAAGAATCTCACTTTAACTTATAAGATAAATATAGACTCAAGGTGAAGGGATGGTCATCTATAATTCAGGCAAATGGAAATCAGAAAAAAAGCATGGTTGCAATTTTATTTGCAGATACGTTAGGCTTTAAAGCAACAAGGATAAGGAAAGACAAGGATGGTTACTTTATATTTGTTAAGAGAATTACTCAACATGATGAAATTTCAATTATTAACATTTATGCACCAAACCAGAATGTGCCTCAGTTTATAAGGGAGACCCTAAAAGACATGAACAATTTGATATCTTCCAGCACCATAAGAGTTGGAGATTTTAACACCTCTTTGGCAGTGTTGGATAGATCCTCCAACAAGAAACTAAGCAGAGAAATTTTAGACTTAAACTTCACCATACAACAATTGAATTTAATAGACATCTACAGAACACTTTATCCTTACAAAACTGAATACACATTCATCTCATAAGCCCATGGAACATCCTCCAAAAGTGATGACATCTTAGGTCACAAGGCTAACATCAATAAATTTAAAAGAATAGAAATTATTCCTTGTATTTTCTCAGATCATCATGGAATAAAACTTGAACCCACCAATAATAAGAATCAGTATACTCATACAAAGACACAAAAAATAAATAACCTTATACTGAATGATAGCTGGGTCATAGATGAGATTAGGAAGGAAATTACCACATTTTTGGAACAAAATGATAATGAAGATGAATTATCAGGACCTGTTGGATACTGCAAAGGCAGTCCTAAGAAGGAAATTTACAGCTTTCAAAGCCTTCCTTAAGAGACTAGAAAGAGAGGAAGTCAATAAATTAATGGGACATCTCAAGCTGGAAAGGGAAATAATCAAAATTCAAGTAGAGTTAAATGAAATTGAAAACAAAAGAATTATTCAAAAGATCCATGAATCAAAAAGTTGTTTTTTTGAAAGTTTAACAAAATTGATAAACCTTTGGCTAACCTAACCTAAAATAAAAAAAATTAAAACCCATAATTTCAT
>CAUYQV010161286.1:0-85604 GCA_963574575.1 Galagoides demidoff
TCTCAAACTCCTGAGCTCAAGTGATCCACCTGCCTCAGCCTCCCAGAGTGCTAGGATTACAAGTGTGAGCCACCGTGCCCCACCTGACACTTGCTAGTTTGGGAAACCAAGTTTTAATAGACTAGTAGCTTCCACCTGTTAGTTTTTGTAATTCTTATATCACCGAGGCCAGGACATGAGTGAGGCAGAGGAGAGACCCATGTAAAGAGGCAATGAGGCCCCCAGATGAAAGCCTTGGTCCAGTGCCCAGGAGTAGCCTGCTCTGTGACGGGGTACTAGATGCTCTCGTCCGAGGAAGCCAGCACAGTTGACCCTGCAAGCAACAGGCATGAGCTACCCATGCCAGCTTGAGCTGTAGCTCATAAAAACACAGATGATCGCTGTTGCGTTTAACCATGGAATGGTGGGGTGGTTCATGCAGCAACAGCCACAGGGCACAAGGAGTCAAGAGGATGGGAGTCTCGCCTCAAGCCCACCAGTAATTCACCGTGGGGTCTCAGAAAATTGTATAGTTGCCCCTACTTTCAGCTAAATTTTACATTGAGCTCAGATCCCTTTGGGCCTTAAATTGACCAAACAAGTGACTGCTGGATATTTTCCTTTAAAAACAAACCTGCCACTCAGCGATGCTCCTGCCTGAAATACGTTCCTCTGCTCCATGGATATGAGTGAAGTACAGACAGAAATAAAGAAATATGCTAACAGATTTCTTGCCCGGAAACTTGGAGCTTTACAGAGTCATAAACATCTTGCTTCCTGCTGCAAATGCCCTCTGGGGAACCCATGGAGATAGCACATGTGCTCATCTGAGTCAATTGTTCTTAAACTCATTCTGTCGAGCACTCATGACAGATTGGATCTGGTGTCACCTTCCTGTGGGAGCCTCCATGCTCCCGCAGAGTTACATATGTGCAAAGTCTAGCTGAGTACCCCACGGTCACTGAGCTGTCTGGGGAAACCTGAAGCCCTTTCCTCAAAGGTCTGGTCCCATCTCAGAGGCCACTAAGCTCGTCCTGAGGGAGTGGGCTCCACTGATACAGCAGAGCACCTGAGTGGGCACCTTACAGGGTGGGGGTGATGAGACATTTAGGGCGAAAGATCCCCTGATGTGTCTGGTGAAAAGAAGGATGCCCATGTCTGCCTTTAGGATGACATTTGAGGGCAGGCAGAGAACAAAGGATGAGAATTCCTTCCTCTTTTGCTCCCCTGGATGACCGATTTTACCAGTTTACTATGAAGTTGAGACATTTTCAGATTTTTCTCTCAGGAACTGTTTCTCTGGCTATTGACCTTGAAAGAGCATTCCGTAGGGGGACATTTGGAAATCTGCATGATTGAGGCTATGTCCCTAAATGCCTCAGGTGGCTTCCCTAGGCACACATAACTATGCAAAACTGAGCCTTTTAAAGGCAAAGGGGTGCTGTTTTTCTCCCAAGTATCTCAAGAATAGAGATGAAGCTTCCCCTGTACTCAGTACTAAGCTGGAGCTGCTCTAGATCAACAGCTACAGGCCCACACAGAGAAAAACTCAATTAAATTCAGGAAGGGGACGTGGGGTTCAGTAAGTTCCCACCCAACTGGTACAGTGTAGGGTAGGGTGACCACACCTCCCGCTTTTGAACAATTTACCCCGTGTCCCAAGGCATTTTTAAAAAGTCCCAATTTTTGGAAAGAACGCATGAACGGGCGGGAGAACAAGAAGGGAATACACAGTTTTTGGCTGCCATGTGGCTATTTCACCAGGATATGAGTTTTATATTATTTTTGTTAATTTTATAATGTTAAACTGTAATAATAACAAATAGTTGCTGAGAAGTGATTATCAAGAACTGCTTATCAAAGTTTGCATTGTTGTCAGGCCCTGCCCTGCCCTGTCCCCTACCCCGCCCCGCCCCACCCACACCTCAGCCATGTTGTCCCGCCTTACCGATGTTAAAATCTGGTCACCCAGTAGGGGTATGTGGCACACTTCCTGGACAAAGTACTCGACCACAACTCAGACTTCACCTTACAAACCCCAGCAACCCAACCAAATCGTACACACCCTTGTATTAACCCCTGGAAAAAGTTGTGCTACTGACATTACCTTTAACACTAATGAATTCAGAGATCTGATTCCAAAGAAAATATCCCGTTAGTTCTACAAAAATAAAGTCAGCAGTGACATTATTTCAGCAGTGTTATGTGCCCAGGAGCTTTCCTCATCACACAGGCGGGGAGCTGTGCCATCAGGGAACGGCTGCTCTTTTGGCCTAGCGGAGGGACTGCCGACCTCTCCAGCTACTGAGTCAGACTCCGTAATGCCCTGGAGTGAACAGACATCACCTGATGCAGGTGAGGCCTGGCATGTGAAATAAAAGCCTCCCCAGGTGGAAGGACTCAACCCTGCTAGTGGAGGCCCCTACCGCTCAGCTGCCCACTCAGTGGCCCCCTGCCTGAGTCTCCCTTTTCCCATTCACTCTGCACACAGTGCAGGACTAGCCATGCCGAGGTAGCCCGAATCCCGTCACTCTCCTGTGACAGTGTCACACAGCTGACCCGCCATCTCTGCAGCACTGTCCACATCACCTGGGCCTGCATCAGTGTATCTGTTACTTCCTGCCCTTGCCCACCTTTCTGTGCTCTCCTATCTCTGACACGTGGCTTTCCCTGTGCTCTCTGCCTGGACTGCCTTTCTATCTGGCCCCTTGTCCAGTCTCTCTAAGATGAGATCAGACACCTCTTTCTTCCTGAGGCCGTCCCTGAGCCTCCCCACCCAGCAGCCGCCTGTAGCTCTGCTGAATTGACCAGAAGCCTTTACCTGCACTGTTCTTACCCAGCACCGCCTGGCGCTGCCAGTGCTGAGGGCCACCTTGTGTGTCTCCCTCTGGACGGGAGGCCGCCCACAGGCAGGATCACATGCACTGCAAACAGCACGTTGTCTGATGCCTGCGTGTGTTGAAGGTCAGAGGAAATCGAGTTTTCCTCCTCTGCATGTACAAGCTGGAGGCCAGAACTAAGGTTAATAAAACTTCTTTCAACAGCGGCTGGACCACTGGAGATTTAAATTTCATATAAACTTCATAAAACCCTTTGAGGAAAAAGGGTTCCCTTTTTTCTATAGCTGGGTATGAGATTACACGGTCCTGTGGTATTATGGGTTGAGTCTGACCCCTAGAATTGTTTGACCTCCAGTATTTGTGAATGTGACTTTATCTGAAAATAGCATTTTTTGAAGATTGGTTCGAGGTCAATAGGGTGGGCCCCAGTGCAGGATGACTGCTGTCTTTATAAAAATGAGCTGACTGGACGGAGCAGCAGATGCGTGGGAGGGCACGGTGTGGAGATGGAGTGGGGTGGAGCAGGATGGAGCAGGATGGAGCGGGATGGAGCCGGATGGAACGGGGTGGAGCCGGATGAAGTGGGATGGAGCGGGATGGAGCAGGATGGAGCAGGATGGAACGGGGTGGAGTGGGAAGGAGCGGGATGGAGCCGGGTGGAGCCGGGTGGAGCGGGGTGGAGCCGGGTGGAGCGGGATGTTCCATTTAGAAGCCAGAAAACATCAAAGATGCCCCCAGTAGCTCAGAGGGTCCTGGGGAGATCTTTCTTTATAGCTTTCTGGAGGAAACCACCTTGCTAACAGCTTAATCTCATGTTTCCAGACGCCAGAACTGGGGATGATCCATTGTCTAAGCTTCCCTGTTCATGGTACCTTGTTCCAGCAGCCCGAGGAAAGTCATGTACAGTAGGGTATGTACAACTTAACTTCCTCAGAAATTGTCAAATTGATTACTTAAAAGGCTGTATCCTATCACATCTTGCACTAGTATGAGTGTTCAAACCACTCGTCCTTGTCACCACTTAGTACCGCCAGCCTTTGAATCCTACCCCTTCCCACAGACAGGTCATGAAATCTCTCATTTAATTTCCATTCTATCCATGACTACTGACTGTGAGCATCTCTTTGTGTGTTCATTTGTCATCTTTTTACCTTCTTTGCTGGAATATCAGCCGCCATGTTCTCTTTATCTTGTTTCTGTGGTTGGTTGTTTATCATATATTGAGTTATAAGATATATTCTGGAAAGAAGTTCTTTAAGTGTGTGCTTTACAAATGTTTACTCTGTCTGTGGCTGGCTTGTATTTTCAATCTCTTCTGAGCCAAAAAAAAAAAAAAGTCTTAAAATGTGATGAATTCACATTGATCAGCACTTCCCTTCCATTGCTCAGTCTTTTCTTGTAGTATCAAAGAAATACTTGCCTGAGCCGAGGTTGCAAATACTTCCCATGTTCCCTTCTAAAGTGTTTGGAGTCCTATCTTCCACATCATGCACAGAATTACAGACTGGCTTCTGGTTTCCATTGCTTCTAACAAGAAATTGGCTTGTCCAAGTTTCTCTATTCCTCTGTACATAACCTATTTCCATAAACTGGATGCTTTTAAAATTTCCTATTTGTTACTAAAAAGCAATTTGGCTATGATATAGATTTCTATGCTTCTCTTGTTCTTGAGGTGTGTTGAACTTGGATTTGTGAGTTTAGAGTTCTCAGGCAGTTTGGAAGAGTTTCATCCGTCGTTTATTTCTCCAAATATTTTCCTCTGATTACGCCCTGTTGCTGCCCCCAGAACTCCGATCACATGGATGTGAGGCCATTTTGCAGCATCTCAAAGATCACTCAGCATCGATCCTTTATTTTCGGTTATTTTTCTATCCTTCATTGGCTCAGCTTCCATTGCTACATCTTTACATCCTTAACTATCTACGCTATGTAAGCTTCTATTAATCCCACGCAAAAAAATCTTAGAAAATACAGCTTTCATCCCTATAAGTTAAATTTGGAGCGTTTGTATTTTCCACATCTATTGTAACATGCTAAATGTCTGTCGTACTTTTTTGAGGTATGGCTCACCTCAGTGCTGCCATCTCAAACCCACACTAGTCTCAATGTACCGACACAACCCCAGTCATATGTACAATATTTGTAAATGTGTCTCCTTCCTGAATAATTTGTTTTTGTCAAGTCGGAAGGAAGTACTTGGTCAACCCATAAACTGAATTCCTAGCCTAGTTTAGAAGCTCTGATTGAAACTTTGGGAAACATGGTTTGTGAATAAACTAGCTTGGTGAAATGTGGCAAAATATTCCCAACAAACATCTTATTCACCCACACCTCTAGTCTCTGAAGATAATAAGTTAACAGGTGATAAAACATTGCAATTCCCTGAGCCCTTCGATCTGTATTCCATAGGCTGTCCTCAAGAGTGTTCTGTCCAGTACCTGGTCAGGTGAGACCAGGAACTCTGCCAGTCACGTGCCTGGTGACAGGTCTCAAACTCCTGTAAAAGGTGCTTCCATCCTCCAATCAATCACAGCCTCCAACATGGGGCAGGACTGCCTCTAGGTCAGATCTCAGCCCAGACCCACTCTGTCAGCATCTCCAGGAGTACGACCTGGGCGCATCTGTTCCCAGAAGCAGGTCTGGGGCGCAGGAGAGCCCACACTCCACGGAGAGCTTCACATGGGGAAGCTGGTGGCCTTTCCATGGCAGCCACTCCTGGGTTCGGATACCACCTCAGTAGTGAGCAGCGTTACTGCAAAGCCCTGTTCAGAAAAATGGCTTTTCTTTTCTACTTCCTAGTCTGCTGTTCTGTTCTCGATCTATTAACTGTAATTTATGCCAAGCCTCCAGGGCAGAGGATGCTGTCATTATGTATGGAATGCAGTCAAAACTCAGCAAGTTCCCAACACGCATCCATTATTAACATGAAGTGCTAATACCATATGCAGCGCCACGCCACTGGAGAACGCTGAACTTCCCGTCACCTCCAGCAGTTTTTTTGTTATTGTTGAGACAGAGGCTCACTATGTTGCCCTCAGTAGAGTGCTGTGGTGTCAGCTCACAGCAACCTCAAACTCTTGGGCTTATGCAATTCTCTTGCCTCTGCCTCCCAAGTAGCTGGGACTATAGGCACCCACCACAATGCCCGGTTAGTTTTTGTTGCAGTTGTCATTGTTGTTTGGCAGGCCCAGGCTGGGTTCAAACCCACCAGCTCTGGTATTATGTGGCTGGCACCCTAGTCGCCGAGCTACAGGCACGAAGACAGCTCCAACAGTTCTGAAGAGACCCAGCTGACCCATCCTGTCCATGACGGGTTGTGTTTCCATGTGTCAGGAGAAAGGACCTGATGTCCTGGCCATATGGCACGGGATCATTCAATGAGAACCTTACCAATTCATGGAAATTTAGTATCAGATGTAAATTTGGGGACAGTGTAAATACATGCAGCTTTATCAATTTTTAACAACATGTAAAACAAAACATCAGTGACAAAATCTTCAAACTAGTTAAAAGCCCAGGTATGGAAGGGTCCAGAGAAACTTGACTAACTGCACAGGCAAGGGACTTGCAACAAACATGTCCATTATTTGCAAATAAATGCTACCCATGGTGCTTAGACTCTGTTAAGTGGCTGAAAAATCTCCCTAAAGTTCTGTTTACAGTCTTAAAAGAGGAGATTCAAACTAGTCTCTGCACGTGCTATTATAAATCCTAAGTATTCAAAGTTGGTGAAGTGCAATTCATGGGGGTTTATTTCTACAGCAAAATCTTTTCATAAACACTTACACTTGCAAAGGTCCTGAGAGCATCAACCGGCAGGCACGCCCCTGAACAAAACGTGGGACCTGTGTGTTTCCAACAAGGACTGATTTTAGGAGCAAATGATGGCCTCTGCGTAGAGCTTCACGATGTTTTGAGATGTATCTTACCCACAAAGTAAACACTGCTCTGTTCTCCTGACACTCACTTTGCAGAACAAAATTATGCTCATCTATAAAAAGCTGAAGCTAACTTTAACTCGTAGGCCATACAACCAATCTCAATAATTTCCCAAAGAGTGTGATTTGGCAATCAAGCAATTGGGTAATGTCTTCACAGGCCAACTGTACTGTTCTGCAGGAAACATTTGTTTTGCTAGCAAGAACTTTCAGGCAAAAAGCTCCTATTTTGAGAACTGCACAGAGGTAAACATTTGATTTTAGAGAGTTAAGATGGTCCAAGGTATTTTTTTAGATGTGTCCTCAGGTCAGCTACTATTTATTCTGGCCACTAAAAAAAATTTAAAAAAGGAAAAAAAAGACTTTTAGGGGTTTTTTTTGTTTGTTTGTTTGTTTTTGGTCCACAGTTTGAAATTAGGTATTGAATAGGTTCTAACAGGTTTTAACCCAGTTCTGTATTTTACATTTATACACATGCAGAAGAGACAACGGCATTGTAAGTTTCTAGAACGCACCTGCCTCACCTACAGCCGTGGCTTTGGTCACACTACACTGCTCCCTGCCTCTGTCCCCTCTGCATATCTGAATTCTCCCACCTTGCAGGAAAAGACTGGTCACTCTTCCTCTCCGTTGTCCCTCCCTCTTCCTCTCAAATGTCCCCCCCCTCTCCAGCATGAGTGCTGGTGCAGGACCTCCCTCCCCCAGAAGCCTGCCCTCTTCAGCTTCACTCACATCCCTGACTCGACCTACCCCCCTCCAGGTCCTCTTTCATTTCTCTGCAGTTGTGTGCACCTACACCAGGCCTTCTCTGCTAGGCTTTTTGTTCACTTCGTGCTTTTTGTTCTTTTCATGTCACCCAATACTGTGACTTATACAAAATAGCCAGTCAGTGATTGTACAGTGATGTGTCTGAGAAATATGTCATTACTTCTGTCACTGTGGTTACATCAGAGTGTCTCACGCACACCTAAGAGGCACCGTCCACTGCACACCTGGGTCATCCGGTGCAGTGTGTCACTACCAGGCTGCACACTTGGACAGCATGTGACCGTGCTGAGTACTGTGGGCAATCAGGACATAGTGGACAGAATTTATTTCTCTAAACATAGAAAGAGTACAGTAAAAATATGGTATCAAAGATTAAAAACTGGTGCACCCATAAGTGCCCTTACCTTACATGGAGCTGACAGGACAGGAGCCTGTTCTGGGCCAGTCACACACTCTACAGCTAGGTTAGACCAAACTTAAGAAAAACTATTTTTTCTTTGATGATAAATTAACATTGATAGCTCTTGTAACATTTTCACTTTTTAAACTTTTTGTTTTTAACTTTTTGACTCTTTTGTAGAAACACTGAGTTTAAAACACAAACATATTTCATAGCTGTATAAAAATATTTTCTTTCTTTATATCCTTATTCTGTAAGATTTATTTCTATTTAATTTTGTTTTAGCTTTTTGACCATTTCTGTTAAAAACTAAGACACAAACACATACCCTAACCTAGGCCTACCCAGGGTCAGGGTCATCAGTATCACTGTATTCACCTTCAAATCTTGTCCCACTGGCAGGTTGTTAGGGGCAGTAACCTGCATGGAGCAGTCATTTGCTGTGATACGCCGTCCTCTGGAGACCTCCTGAAGGACATGCCTGAGGCTACTTTATAGTTGACTATTTCTTGTTGTCATCCTTGTTTTAAGGAAGAGCACCATTTCAAATACCAGTCAGACATGTAGTATAGTAAATACATAAACCAGTTACATGGATGTCTACTATCAAATGTTTTGTACAGCACATAATTATTGCACAATTATTTATACCAGCAACTCCACAAAGAAGTGTACAAGGCATTGGTCTGTGACCTGACTGAGCAAGAGGACTTTCCCAGCTGCCTTTGTGTATGTCCTTGTCCCTGGTGGCTGAAGTGTTGCTGTGAGGCCCATGACCTCATGGCTGTTTTAAGGTTGAGACTGTGTTGTCAATTCACAGTGGCCATGGCTAAATCTGACATCCGTGAAGACAAGGACGCTCAGGAAGAGAGCCACTTCCACAAAGCTCTCTTCGAAACGCTCAGAAAAACCCCTCAGCCTTAGCTCCCGTTTTATCATTCATCCTTCCTTTTTTTTCTTTTCTTTCTCTGTTAAAAGCTCAAGATCCCATGTGGCCAGCAGACGTCCCTCAGAGGAGTAGAGGAATGTCAGGAAGTGAACCAGCCCCAGCCTCGCGCTCAGAATAAACTCAGGCTCAGAGAGCCCCTGGGGCAGGAGTCCTCTGAAACCTGCTGCCTGAGCGGGGCCACCAGTGGGCCTGTCCATGCCCCAACCACCATGGTCTACTGAATTTTGTAGCCAGAAATGTCAAATTAGGACCCCAAGTGATTAGGACCCCAAGTGAACTGTTTTATGTACCCCCTATCTCAGAATGACCCCTAGGAATCCAGTTCAACTCTCTCTGTGAGATATTTGCTTATGAGTCCACAAGGCCTGGTACCTTGTAGGACATGCACCAGGCTGTGGGTGTCCTTCCCTCCGTCACCATCCTGGTCCCTGGATACTGGGCTTGTCACTCTGCTGATAGCTTTACTGTTCCTGACTGAAGGAACAGACACCCCAAAAGAGATGTGTAGACAGACTAGAAACACGGCCCTACCCAACCTTGTCACTGATTTCCACTGGAAAACACACCTCACTCCTTCAGGACAGTTACCTTTAGCGTCCTTTTTTAGCAGTATTACCACTTTGTAGATAATTAACAAACCTATATTATCCCTTTCACTTTGGAGTGTGACTTAAACAACTTACAAAGAAAAACTGCCACTGCTGAGTATTAGTTTTTCAGTTTGACCTCAGTGAGCTTTTCTCTCCACATTCAGGCATCCATTTAGGTTCTTTTTTTCTTTTGGCTGGGGCTGGGTTTGAACCCACCACCTGTGGTATACGAGGCCGGTGCCCTACCCTTTTAAGCCACAAGTGTCACCCTGTCCATTTAGTCTTCTTTAAACCGTGTATCTGACATCTACTTGAAATTCCATGTAGATATTAAACCTTGTTCCTTGTTTCTTTTGGAAGAGGCTGCAAAAAAGTGGACTTTCTTCACAACCTATCCTGTATCCTACGATGGCCATTTGAGCTAGTCCCTGCGTTTCAATTAAATCTTCCTAACAGCCTTCTGGAGGGAGAAACCAAAGCTCCTGTCCCTTAAATGTCTTTCCTAAAATCCTCCATCCATTAAAGTTTATTCCAGATCCAAACCTGAGCCTACCCACTTCAAAAACCTGGCTCCTGTCAGCCTATCCTACCCTTTGCAAAGGTTTTTATACATGATGCTTTTTTTGGTACTTACGTTCTTGTTTTTAAAAAATTATTTTAAGAAGATAGAACCTGATTCTCTAAAGTGCAAGTATTTTTTAATAATAGCCACTTAATTTGACATAATAACAACAGTTTTTATATAGCCATACACTGAAATAAAACTGCACATTATAAATGTATTTTGCCAAGTTTCTGTCATCAGCATTGTTTTAAAATATCAGACTCAGATTCAATAATATGTAAAGGATATCAGTGACATTCTGGGTGCGGGCTGCTCAGCTGTCTGTGTTGCATTGAGTTTATTTGACTTTGCTCAGCTCCCCCGCTATTTTAAATGAAGAGGCTATAGCTATAGATGTTCAGTAACTGGTTTAAACAAAGTCAGCCCTGTGGGGAGCTCAGAACAGCCCTGCGCTCCAGTACAGCCCTCATCTCACTGTGTCCCTACCTCTCAGACCCACAAGGGCACGGACAGCATCTCATTAAGATGAAGATTCTAACTCTTTAGAAACAAATGAAGGCTGAGACCTGAGATTTCATCTCCACCAAGCTCCTAGGCCATGCTGCTGCTCTTCAACCACCTTGAGGTAGCAAGATACTCCGCATAGGGCTAAATCAAACTTCTCAGAACCTTGACCATTTTTAAATTCCCATTTTGGGGGTAATGCTTTCTGATCTAGTTATTCTGTACAGCAGTGTTTTTCAACTGGTGTGCCTCGAAAATGTTTAAAGTTCATTAATTAAATTATTTTCAGCCTAAGTTCAAAGCACAGTACGTACATTCTTTTGTTTTTTGATTTTTTTACTCTTTTTTTTTTTGTATCAACATAAAATTAAGTGTATGACAGACGTTTAACTACAGGTTCAAGTGGGCTATGAAATTTAAAAATAAAGGTTGAAAAACACTGCTCTATATTTGGGGAAAACAATTGGGTACCCAGTTTATAGATTAGGCAACTGTGCCTCTGTCTGTGAAAGTCAGTTTTCTACATTTCACCAAACAAATATAATCAAATGCAACTCTTGAATTCCCTAGGTCCAAGCTCTGTGCTTCAAATTACTGCTGGTCTACCCGACAGGGCTCCTAGGGGAATTAACTGAGATGATGTAAGTGAAGAATATAGAAGTCTGTGTCCCTCTCCCACACCCAGTGGAAAATCTCAGCCCTTATTATTGATAGTATGATGAACAAGAAAGGCTAAAGTAAATTAAATCACACTGTCCAAGTTACACAGAATGACAGATTATAACCCGTGGGGAAAAACTCAATATTTTATTGACAAGTAACTCCCCAGAAGTCAGTGGTGTCATGTGGCTTCCCAGACATTAAAGTAACCCGAGGTGCATTTAAAGGAGAATGAGGTCACTCTGGGCATCAAGACAACTGAAGGCTTCGCTTCAAAAAACACAGAACCAAACTTGTGCTTTTTTACCATAAAGTAACCACTTTGGTGAAGGGGCATAAAGGCCTGTCAGTCCTTCATTCTACTGATGCTAAGGGGCCCCCAGACTGGCCTGCACACCCACGGCTGCATGAGTTCCTGGGATAAGAATGTAAGCTTAACTTCAGGGATCTTGAAAATATCATTGAAGGACTGAGAGTATTTTTGTGGGGAAATCATTGGAGATGAGTAGGGGCACCCAACCAGCGCCTTCAAATTACGTCCCCAAAGCAGTAATTGACAGACACATGAAAGTTTTAAACTTACTCTCTATGCCCCAATGAGTTGATGCAGGGGCCTGTCATGCTTATATTCCAAATAATATAAGAAAGACACTATTTCTATTATGAAAATATTAAACACCGATTGGATTAAATTCAGTCCATAGAGAACAGGCTAAGGACACACTGTCATCACCAGTGTTAACACTTTGATTTGTGTGATCAACAGTGTTGAGTCTTTCATATTTTTAAGGAAGAATTTCCATCGTTTAGAAGATTACCCAATCATGAGGGTTTTCGAAGCAATATGTCCCTTGTCATCGAGAATTGTCAGAGACTCTCCATATTAAAAGGAGATAAAGGGGTTAGATTAAGTGTTGGAAATAATAACGTGTAAAGGATCCTTTAGCTCTGAGTTTCTTCATACACATGTTGTATTAGAGCTAATGGCAAAAGGCAGTTCTACAGATCTTAAAGATAAACAAATATACCCCCCAAATACTCTCAGGTGTCTCAAGGGAGTAGAGAGGTCTACAAAAGTGTGTTGTCACTCATGGGTTTTACACAGACTCTGCTAATATAGAAAGAGTGTTTAGTAATTCTCAATAACTCAAGCACTAAATTTGAAAATCTACTTGTAGATAATGCCCACATTCTCATAGTTGGATTCTGAATAAATAGAAATTAGAGTTATTTGGAATATACTTTTAATGTACAATATCTTATATCCAGATTGATCCAAATCATTATTGAGATGTGAGTTAATGATGTCTGATTCTTACAAATTTTGTTGTGCTCTTTTAAATACTTCTTTTTGTAATAGAAAACAGGAAACCAGATCTAGATTTAAATCTCCCAAAATACTGTGAATAAAAATTCACCCTGGATAACTAAGAGTAACGTGTTTCCTTGTAGTGACTCTTTGCATTGATTTTGGTGACATTTCAGTATTTCTAGTATATATCTAAAGGCACATGTTAGTTTAGAAATGGTTGTTAAAGTTTACATTCTTTTTAATTAAAAAAAGAACAAGGAGCTGGAAATAAATGTGATGACTACTGCATTTCATGTTCATTAGGATGAAATAGCCTTAATAAGAATGGGCACTAAAACGTCCCCTTCCTAATGTTTGTGAAGTCAGTACTGCAACTAAAGGCTTTCTAAGAATACAAAGCTATTTAGTATTCACAGCAAAGTCTCTTTTTTCCACTAGGACAAAATAAGTGACTATATTTAAGTCCGCACAGCAGAGAATACCTTTCACTTGCTCATATATGCAATTCTCTCAAATTTATATGCTCTTTCCCAACAAACATTAAATTTATACTATGCAATTTAGCAAAATCCAGACACTTAGATCTGACTCATTCTGAAAGCTTTTGAGAACTGAGTGTTGAAAAATAAATTAGGGGCAAAGCGTAATTTTCACTTTGCATTATGAGAATTATGAAAAAAAGGCAAAGGTCTTTTGTTTGTTTGCTTTAGAAATTGCAATATATTTAACATTGGAAGAAACATTGTAGAATTTATTATACATGAAGTTTAGGAAGTTTTTTTTTTCTCAAACACTCTCTAAATAGTGCACTCTGCCCATTTCATACCTGGGATCCCTTTGACTGCTGTTCACAATATTCTGTTGATAATGAGAACCTTTATCACTTGTGTTCTGAGTGCATAGCCTGGAATGTTGCCCACGGACTTTCAGAGACTCCAGAGCACGTGGATGAAGGTGGAAGTCACAGTTATAAAGTCAAACTACTGCAATTTCATTGACTTGAAATACGCAACTAGAGCCAGGTGCAGTGGCTCATGCCTGTAACCCTAGCACTTTGGGAGGTCAAGGCAGGTGGATTGCTTGAACTCAGGAGTTCAAGACCAGCTTGAGCAAAAGTGAGACCCTATCTCTACTAAAAGTAGAAAAACTAGGTGGATGTTGTGGCACTTGCCTGTGGTCCCAACTACTCGGGAGGCTGAGGCAGGAGGATCTCTTGAGCCCATGAGTCTGAGGTTGCTTTGGTGTCACAGTGCCACAGGATAACAGAGGTACCCAGGGTAACAGAGTGAGTGTCTCAAAAAAAAAGAAGAAAACAAACAAACCTGCAGCTAGGATTTCAGGGCTGTGAAGTTACACAGCGTGGCTGTTAAGGACTTGAGCAGCGTCCACTCACCTCACACCCATGCCCCTGGTCCCTGGCCACTCTCCCCAACCCTGGCCTCCTCACTCCTGCCTCTCCACCTTGCTATAGGTCTCCTGTCAAGCATCTCAATTCCAGAGTCTGCATCTCCAGAAAGCTCCAAAACCACCCTCCTTGATACGACCCCATCTCCAGACCGTCACTGTCATGGGCCTGCACCTCTCACACAGCGTCTGTGCAGTAAGTATCTCCTGTGTAAGGCACCGAAGTTACCGTCTTCCCGACCTTTCCCCCTAACTGTCTGTGAGCGACTGGACAGCAGGTGTAACTCACGCCTGCAGTGATGGGGGCTCTCTTTGTTTTAAAGTGAGAAGAAACAGAAACTCTCTGGCCATGCTTCCTCATTTGCAAGGTGATAGTTTTAACCAATATCCTACTGGGATGCTGTAAGGGTGAATTAGGTGACATTTATTTGAAGCCCTTTTAAAGGTTTCTTTTAATGACAGGCTTAATGCCTGCATGAGCTTCTTTTTATTTGTTTGAGACAGAGCCTCAAGCTGTCCCCCTGGATAGAGTGCTGTGGCATCACAGCTCACAGTAACCTCCAACTCCTGGGCTTAAGCGATTCACTCACCTCAGCCTCCCAAGTAGCTGGGACTACAGGTGCCCGCCACAATACCTGGCTATTTTTTGGTTGCAGCGATCATTGTTGTTTGGAGGGCCTGGGCTGGATTTGAACCCACCAGCTCAGGTGTACGTGGCTGGCCCCTTAGCCACTTTAGCCACAGGTGCTGAGCTTCTGCATGAGCTTCTTGATGTGAATTGAAAACATTTCTTCTGATGTCTTATTGTTCATTGGTTATGAATTGGTAAAAATTCATAATTTTTCATACCCTGAGGTAAAAATAAATTGTTAAAGAATAATTTATTTAGTCTCGATTTATAGAGAGAGTACTTTTTGCCTGAAAAATGTTATAGACATAGATAGGTACAGAAATATAGCTATTTCCATTCATTTACTTACCAAATCTCTATTAGGTGCCGGGGAATGAGGGACCATTTCCACTGGGCCTCCACAGATTCAGTTAGGAGAATGGGGAGCCCCACCAGCCCTTCCTTGCCAGACTTCTCCCCAGGATCTGCCCCCTTTCATGTACAGCACAGCACGGCCCCTTCACGGCTCCTCTGTCCTAAACTTGTTTGCTGTTCTACTGGACCAGTAAGGTTTGGGGAACAAGAATTGATGACAAGATGGCAGAACACAATTTTGACGATTCACATGATATATTTCTGGCATTGTCATCGCGAGCACCTGCTGAGTGAGCTGCTGCTCTTCGCCAAGGGACATCTGTAAGGAGATACATTCTGTGCATGTGTGTGTGCACAGAAGTGTGAGCTGGTATATAGATTTTAAAATAACTTCTACATGTATCAAGAAAATCTAAATCTCTTGCTTTAGTATCATGGTAAAGTTGGGTATGAACGTCAAAACTATTTTTTTTTCTCTTTTAGGTTATTCTTTGTTCTTAGAAAGTAAAGGACCGTATTGCCTCTCAGCAGCTTCAGGCAGAAAGTGAGACAATTGTGAAGATGTTTGAAGGTTCAGAAAGCACAAGACAAATGAAGGCAATCTCCACGCCAGATTCCAGTGACTATGACAGCCACAGCTCTGGGCAGCGTATCGTCCAGACTCTAGGCAAGCTCCGTTTCATCATGAACGGGATAAGCACGTGGGAGTGGAGCAATGGTTCCCGTATAATCTAAGGGAATCTGGCCTCTATAAATTTTGTCTTTTTGTTCTTTGATAGAAGGCTTCAATTAACAAAACAATGGACTTTAGTGAGAAACATTCTCATACAACAAAATACACACGTTTTGAGTGTACAGTTTGATGAGCTTTGACAAATGTGTTTATCAGCATTAACGAATCACTTCTAACAAGCTATAGAACGTTCCCATCACCCTAGCAAGTTCCCTCTCGCCCTTTGAGTCAATCCCCATGCCCCATGTGACCCGTGACCATGTTCCTATCACTGTCCCTGTTAAGAACAGATGGATTGATTTTGCCTGTCCTGGAACTTCACGTTAGTGGAATCAAAGCATGTACCTTCTTTTGAATGTTTCACTCAGTGTCATGATGTAGAGATTTCTTGGTTGGTCCCTTTTTGTATTGTCTAACTGTCTACTCACTGGTTGATGAACTGGGTTATCACAGGTTGCTTATAATAATGAATTGAATTAATGTAAGTATGTACTAGTCTTCCTGTGAAGACATGTTTTTGTTTGCTGTGGATTGGTACTTAGTAGTAAAATTACTGAGTCTTGTGGTATGTGTGGCTGCCAGCATTTTTAGAGTGTCCCAAGAGTCCCAGAGAATACACATCTCTATAATCTCTTCTCCTGGATTATAGGAACTGGAGAATGAGGGATGTTACTCCTATGATTAGGTCACAGCGCGGCCGAGATTTGCACCTGTAGGAATTGTCCTGCATCAATCAACAGGGACATTGTCCTGGGTTAGCTGTAACCTAAACTGGTGAATCTTTGAAGAGGCTGTAAAGGTGTAAAACTCCCCGGCTGTCTTTGAGCACCACGCCAAAAGAAAATGAAACCCTTGCCACAACCACATGAGCTTGGAAGAGCCCCCAGATCCAGAAGCCTGTGAGCAAGGACCCAACTAAGCATTGCCTAGGCTTCCATAGATGTGGATGGGTTTAAGCTGCTAAATTTGTAGTAATTTGTTACACATCAGTAAAAGCTTATAAGTGTATGCATAACTTTATAAAATACTGTCATTTTATTTAAATGTGTTTACCACTTTACATTCCAAAGTTTAATACATCAGAGTTCCAGTTGCTTCATATATAGGGTGACCAGATTTTAACATTTGTAAAGCTGGACAACATGGCTGGGGGGCGGGGTGGGGGATGGGGCAGGGGACAGGTAAGGGGACAGGGTAGGACAGGGCCTGACAACAATACAAACTTTGATAAGCAGTTCTCAATCACTTCTCAACAATTATTTGTTGTTATTACAGTTTAACATTATAAAATTAAAAAAAATAATATAAAACTCATATTCTGGTGAAATAGCCACATGGCAGCTGAAAACCGTATATTCCCTTCCTGTTCTCCCACCCGTTCGTGCATTCTTTCCAAAAATTGGGACTTTTTTAAAATGCTGCAGGACACAGGACAAATTGTTAAAAAGTCGGACGTCTGGTCACCCTATTCCTATACTCAGAAATGCTTGATGTGTTTTATTTTATCCATTCAAGCCAGGACTTCCAATATCCCAGTGTGGTTTAATTTGCTTTCCCCTGATAACTAATGACATGCAGTAACATTTAATAGACTTCTTGGAAGCTGATATTTTCTTGTTTGAAGTGTCTGTTTTAGTCTTATGCCTATGTGAGCATCTTTTTCTCATTATGGAGTTGAATCAATGTTTTATGTAATCCTGACACTAACCCGTTACCAGTAACACAGATTGAAAATGTTTTCTTCTAGTCAACCGCTCTTTTTTTGTATTTTCAACTGTGCCTTTCGAAAAGCAGAAGACTTTAAGTCTTAAAAAGTTTAATTTATATATTTTCAATTTGTGGTTCATCTGAGAAATCGTTGCCAACTTCAGAATTACAGAATGTTTTCTACCAGAATTGTTAGGGTTTCATTCTCCCCACTCAGGCCTAGGATCCAAGTAAGTGTTTAAATCAGTTACTGTCAGTCTTCCAGCTTTCCCAGTGTTTGAAGATATTTTGGATTTTCTACAGACTTTGCATTTCCACGTAAATTTTAAGAATAGTCTATCAATTACTTCAACAAAAGCCTACTGGAATTTTGATTAGGACCACGTTGAGTCTATGAATCAATTTGCAGAAACGGACACTTCAGAATAAAAATACTGGATATTTCACTTGATGAACATTCTCTCTGTCTCTTCACCTATTTAGACCCTTTGTCTTCTCCCAGGAGTATTTTCAAGTCATTTTTTATAGACGTCTTGCATCAGTCATGAATTTTTACCCTAGGTATTACTGAGGCTATTATAGATGGTATTGTGTAAGATTTGATTTTTGCTGTTTGTGTTTTGTCTATTACCTATTATTATGCAGCTTTGCCAAATTCACTGATTCATCCTGCTGGTTTTGTCTTTGTATATTCATTGGATTGTTCACCATAGACAATTGACAATTGTGACAAGCAATTGTGACACGCCAATGTGACAAGCAACAGGTTTTAGTCCTTCTTCCCAGTAACTGTGCCTTTATTTCTTGTTTTTGCACTGTCACACCACCATGACCTTTTGCGTGACTTTGAGCAGATGACGAGGGTTGACAGCCCTGCCATGTTCAGGCCCAGAGGGGAACAGCCAGACATGTACCTATAAGTGCCATGTTAGCTGTAGGGTTTTTTTATTATTTTTTTGAGACAGAGTCTCACTATGTCGCCATGAGTAGAGTGCGGTGACGTCACAGCTCACAGCAACCTCAAACTCCTGGGCTTAAGCAATTCTCTTGCTTCAGCCTCCCAGTAGCTAGAATATAGGCACCCACCACAATGCCTGCCTGGCTATTTTTTGTTATAGTTGTCATTGTTGTTTAGCCGGCCTTGGCCAGGTTCAAACCCACCAGGTTTGGTGTACACAGCTGGTGCTGTAACCACTGTGCTATGGGCACTGAGCCATTAGCTATAGATTTTATAGATGCCCATTTTTCAGTTGGATGAAGTTTTCTTCTTCCTCTGCTGAAGGATTTTTTTTTTTTTTTAATGAGTGGTGAGACTTTAGAATTTAATTTTGAGTTTAGAAGATTTTTGTCATTAAATGAGATGAGAAATAATAATTTGTAGTTTGTCTACTCCAGTCTCTTTGGCCAAACTATGATTCATTCATAAAATGATTGCAAATGTTGATCTCTTAATTTGCTGCTGTGTTAGTCTTCTAGGGCTCCCTTAACAAAGTACTGCAGACTGGGTGACTTACACAGCAGAAGTTTTGAGGGCTGGAAGTCCAAGTCAAGGTCAGCAGGGCTGATTTCTGGTGGTCTCTTTTAGGCTTGCAGACAGTCACCTTTTTGCTGTGTCTTCACACGGCCTTTCCTCTGTGCACCCTGGTGTCTCTAATTTAGACGTCTAAATTTACGATCCCATTTCATCTTAATTAGCTCCTTAAAGACCCTATGTCCAAATACAGTCATATTGGGCATTAGGATTCTAATGTATGAATTTTGGGAAGACAAAATTCAGTTCATAACAGGCCCCCAAAATAGGTTGATGCAATTCAGAGTATGTGTTTATTGACATACTTAATTGGATGAATTCAATGATGAAGTTAAAGGGGAGTATTCTATAAACATGACCCTTATCCATGCAGGATGAGACTAGAATAATGGAAATACTTCTGTTGCATTGAATCTAAGATGATGCTGATTGGAAGATGCATTCCACTTTCAGAATTGAGAAGGGGTAGGGAGAATATGTTGTTGAATTAAAGACATACAACATTCTAGTGCAAGTGGCTTCTAGATTTGGGATTAAATAAGATTCATCAATTCAAAACAAAATAAAACAATGATTTATCATGACCCCACACTCATATGGATGTCTAAGAATTAAAAAAGGAGCAAACACCTTAAAACCAAATAGTAATTTTCCCAATTAAAAAATATCTATATTTATTTCTTTATGGGACTTTGTCAGCCGAGAGAACAGAATTTGGAAATCCCTATTATAGAAAATAAAGAACTTAGATTGAAGACTCTAAGCATCTAAGAAGATGAGGGAAAAATACACACTGCTCTCTGAAATACAACAGAATTGATCTTTTGATTGGTTTATGAACTGAGGATTGCCCAGTAATGATGTGTGGGCTTTGGATGAACACGAAGTTAGTAAGGCATCACTTTTATCTGCCTGCCAATTATCTGATCATAGCCTGCGGTAACAAGAAGCAAAAAGTAGAAATTAAGGTTCTGCTGAGATGTAGCCAAGACAGAAATTTTAGCCATTTCCAAGCATCAGCACAGAGAGGAAATTCCAGGCAAAGCCAGAGGGCTGGACTAGACAGGTGCATTTTCAAAGCAAAGAAAACATCAATGAGGGGGTGTGCTGGGTCCCCCGGGAGTTCTCATGTATCTAGACACTGCACTAATTAATGCTTCATTATTTTCACAGAGAAAGCCCATTAATTAAATATCTCTATAGAACTTAATGCACAGAGTGTTAGTTCAATATTCTAAATTTCAAGGACTGCAGATAACGGAAAGATTATACAAAGCAGGCAACACTACTCCATTGAACTCATTACCTGGATAGATTCATAAAGATATGCTTGGAAGGAAGTAATTTGCTTATGAAAGATTACTAATATTTACTGTGTGAACTGATTCTTATCATGACCAGCTGAATCTACACTCATCAAGTTGGTTCGTTTCTGAAAGTGATTCTTTTAGCCTCTTCCAAGCTCAAGAACATACGAGCTCTCACCATTCAGGAGCAAGCCTGCCTTGGCAACAGCAAAGCCAGCAGTGGGCACGGAGCCTATGGAGGACACAGCTCAGGAGAGAGACGGTGGGATCAGCATTGGACCTGAAAGTCTGAAAGCCTTTCTCCCGGCTGGTGACTATAGTTGGCTGACTGTAACAGAACAGGGCTGCACGTACAGTAGGACCTCTGTAAGCTGACCACCCAAGAGACTGTAAGGGACTGGTCAACATGCAGAGGTGGCCAACACAAGGAAGCAGGCCTGCTAAGCTGACATGTATGTGTGGTGCATGTCCCTTCTGTGAGAATCGGGTCAGTTAAAAAAGTGGTCAGTGTAGAGAGGTGGTCTGCTAGGGGGGTTCTGCTGTATTTTTGTCTTTAAGCCTGAGAAATCCTAAGAGGACAACTAAAAACAATCAGTCCTAGAAAGCATCCTTACTGGTTTCCTGGACACTCGGAAGCAAAAACCAACTAGGATGATGAGTGCTCCCCTCCAAGAGGCCCAGCTTGGGGTCGAGATGCCAAGGCACCTGCTGCGGAGGGGATGTGATGAAATGTTCCTCAGCTTTGTGTATTCCAGCCCCGGCTGAGCATTTCCTGGGGGAATACCAAGTGCCTGGCACCACGGACAAGCACAGACAGACACGGAATGTGGGGCATTTCCAGTATTCACTCGGTTACCTCGTGCGAGTTACTGAAATTCTCTGTGCCTCAAGTTGCTCATGAACAGAGCCGAGATTCTAGTGGGCTTCCCCTCACATACTTGTGTGAGGGTGAAATGCATTAACTATTTGCTTATCATATGTACTCACATATTTTAAATACAATGTTTACTATAAATAAGATATATTTAATATAAATATCAGCTATTGTTATTTACAATGTCACTGTTAATAACTTCATCCTAACAACACTGGGATCACCATATTGTTATTATACATAGAGGGGAAACTAGGCAGCTTATCCAGAATCACAAGAGCCACTGGTATTTGAGCGAGATGTTCCATTCCCAGGTCCTTCCTGCTATGGCCCGCTGAGAAGGAGAGGGGTGAGGGAGGGTGGAACGGAGGGCAGCAGACGGACAGTCATCACTGAATGTCACATAGGTGCCAGGACACTTTACTCGTGTGTCCTGATTCCCACAATTTGCATATTGTTAGACAGTGGCTGAACTTTAAAGTTTGGGAACTTGAGAGTCAGCAGAGTTACGTAACTCGCCATGGTCACAAAACTCTATCAAGTGGCTGAAGAAGGTATGAACTCAGAGGAGTCTAACGGTGAACTCAGAGGTGTCTAACGGTGAGGATCCTACTTTCTCTATGGCAGAAACAGGATGAAGTGGAGACCTGAGAGACTGAGGCAGGCTTGACGTGAAGGTGTGTGTTCAGAATTATTTAAACTACATGACCTTTCGAGAGCTCCAGGTAACATGCCAGCCTTGAGACCTAGAACTGTCCACCTTTCCCTACACTTGCCCTGACCCTGAGGTCTTGAACAGAAATGAAAAACTCAAGCCTTCCCGGTCACCTGCCTCTCATAAGTCACCCGCCATCTCTCATAACGTCCCACCATGGGGTGGGTACAGGATCTCACCTCTCCAGCCCTGGCTGGTGTCAGTACACTTGTGGTAAAGCCATAGCGTGTAGCACGTTTATGATTTAGTAAACGCAATAGTTAAAAAAGAAAGAGAGAGTGAGAGAGAGAGGAAGCTCTGAGCCAGTCACAGAAATGTAATGTGCAGGAGCACTGTGGCCTAAAGATGGGGGAGAGCTGGTGGCCTTAACAGAAACGGCCACACCCCAACGCTGATCCCAAAGCCGAGAATGTGGCTGCGGAGGGAACTATAGTTGGAGTCTCACCCCGACAGCTGCTCGGGGGCTGGGCACAGGAATGCCAGGGTGTGTGGGGCGGCGGCGGCCATGTGTCATGTGGCTCCCTCTTGGACATCTAAGAACAACAACTTTCAAACACGATGAGGAAAAGTCTGGGCTTCGAGAGCCGAGTGGATGGGGCTGTCTTAAATACCACACTTCCGCCCGCAAACACATACAGTCCAAACAGGTGTAAATAAATCATTATTTAAGAGATAAGAAAATGTTAGAGTCCAGCTGAGCTTCAGAGCGTGCAGTCCGACCTGCACATGGTAAAGGGGAGGAAATGAGTCAGAATGAGAAAGAAGGCTGGGCCCAGACGGAGAAGGCACAGGAGCAAAGGTGAGTCCCGACTCAGACCTCCAGACCCTTTACAAGGCCACAGGAAATCTAAACTCTGAACCCCTGAGTCTCACTGAGTAGTAGGTGGATAAGAAAATAGGGTCCCCAACTTTCTATAAATGGGGGGGAGGCCCGTAGGGAGGGCTTCCCTGAGGAAGATAGACAAGCCTGTCTGACCCGAGGGCTGCAGAGGACCCCGGCTTCGTTCTTTTTAACCTGAACAAACCACACTCCCTCCCTGGGCCTCAATTTTCTTCTAATTTTAAAATTCAGTAACAGAGAGGGAGTCCCAGACACGTGATCTCTACCCCCCTTCCATTTTTACAACTTCTCCTCCTGTTTAAGGAGATTAAAGGAAATTTGGAAGGAGAAAAAAAGAGAGAAGAGCGAATGTGCTGAGGACAAGGGCACCTTCTCTCTTCCGGTTCATGTTTCCAGTTTTTCTGAGAGTCTGGAGACCTTCAGATGCTTGCGTCTTCCAGGGTAAGACACCCCAGGAGTGACCACACCTGGGGATTTCCCAGGGATCATGGACAATTAAAGGACACATATTTTTCCCGTCCCCGGAAGCCTGGGAGGACACCTCCGCAGGAATGCAGCTGCGCCCTTCCTAGAAGGAAGTGTCAGGGCCTGCCCCGCAGCTGCGTCCTGAGCCCACCCATTTTTAGGCCTCTACACAGTCTCGTAGCTTTGGGACTCACTCGTGGGGCATTCCTGGGTGTGGGCACAGATGTCTCTGACCACCCACCAAGATGTCTCCGGAACAGTGTCCCACCGTATTTATAGCTGCTCCCTTATTGCTTTCTGTTACCTCAGGGTGGACAAAAGGCTTCAGTCTTAAGGTATTTCAGGTTGCCTGATATTCCTCAAGTCCCCTAGCAGAGACGAGGTAGAAAGCTCTGGGCTCTGGTGTCACTGCAGGTGCAAACGTCTCCTCCTTGCCACCGCTAGGGCAGACAAGAAGTCAGTGTGAGGTCCCTCAGGCCCCGCAGAGGGCTGGCACTTGCCCTCTATCCCTATACCCATGACACAGCAAAGACAGGAATCATCTCTGTAGCCCCAGGACTTCAGGGGCACCAAGCTCCCCATCTCGACATGTCACATGCAGGTTGCTGGGTGCAGCCAGCACACAGAAAGGTAGAGATACAGCTGGGGCGGCTTCACGTTCCTGCCCATGGGCAGCGCTGCCTCCCCCGTGTTCAGGGATGGTTGGCACCAGGACTGACTTCAGTGAAACTCCACAGAGCTTTAAGTTACACGTGCCTTGCATTTCCGAAAAGGTGGGTGGGGTTTCACCGACAGCCCTGCAGGGCGCCATTCCTCACCTGTTCTCAGCAGAGAATGGCACAGCACAGCAAGCCTCGACCAGCGCACACTGACCTCGGCTGTTGAGAGACCTCGATTACGGTTCCGAATGTGTGAACAGATAACCAGCCTCGAGAATTGGGGACAGCATGACCACTTTGAGCTTAGTTTCTGCATTTCTAAGTTGAAAGGACATCTGACTAAGTGATCCCAAGGTCCCTCCTCTACAGAAATCCTATGATTCAATAAAATCTACAAAGTGAAAATTTAGTAAGCATAACACAGAGAATGTAAGCAAATGGAACATTTTCTGGAATGTAAACTGACCTTGTTTTGAGCCCACAGTGACTTAAGTTTTAAGACTCTTAACATATGCAAACTATTTGACCTTGAATCTGGGGTCACGCTGAATGGTGACAATTCTATATTTTTTATGTAAGGGTCTAAGAAGAACTTCTGGGGCAACATCTACAGTGGAGTAGTTTTATCTAAAGAAAAGTTCTGGGACTTGTATTTTGAGCCGGATCTCAAAGGTGGTACTAAGCCTGGCTTTGGGCACTCGGAGAACCTTCACCCTGCAGTGTCCCGGGAGGGGGAGAAGGGAACTGGGGCCTTTGCAAAACCTACTGTTGAGATGCAAGCAGGTAGGTGAATAGCGGGAAACCAGCAGGCCGCCCTTCACAAAGATGATACAATTAGTCTGGAACGGCGACTTTCAACTGGTGTGCCATGAGAGGATCTTAGGTATGCCACAAAAATTTTTAAAGATCATTAATTATTTTCAAAAGAAGTTAAAATCACAATAAGTATTTTTTATTCTTTGATTCTTTTATTCTTTTTTTCTTTGATCAACATAATTTAAGTGTGCCTCAAAAGTTTAACTATAGGTTTAAATGTGCTATGGGATTAAAAGTTTGAAAACCCCTGGTCTCGAAAGACCTGTGATAGTGAGATGGACCCCAGCTCAGTGGGGATGCCACTGCCACTGTGTGGACCTTGGTCTCTTTAACTATGAGGTGGACCAGAACCTCCTATGTGCTACCTTGCCCCTCTCAGTCTTAAACTGGAGGCTGCTAGGCCATTGGGGGCCTCAGACTCTTGCTGTTCCCACATCAGGCCCTGCCCATGACACCCCACCCTCCAGGCCCCTGCAGGTGATGGCCAGTGAGCTCAGCCCCACCCACCTATTCAGCCCACCTCATCCCTCCAGGATGCAGGCAGAAGCCCTACCCTGTAGTAGCCCAGTGCCAGAGTCAAGCTCTTTGGTGCAAGGAGGAGAAACTCCAAGTTTAGAATCTCCCATGAGCTACGGAGGCAGAGGTCAGAGACCAGGAAGGCTAATGTGACTAGAACGTGTGCAGCACAAGTACCAAAGAGGAGAGAGCAACGCCCAAGGCCAGTCCAGGTCTGAAAGGTCCCCTGGCCTCTCCAGCTCAGCACTCATTTCTACGTGTGTGGCAGAAGACTCACAGGGGCTGGGGAAAGAACCACCAAAAGGTTGGAGGCAGCTGGTATCGTTGGTGTCTCCACCCACCAGAAAGGGAAGACCTAACATCACGGGGCATGTGGGGACTCTCAGGGCGTCACCTTAGCAGCCCTGGTCTGAAACCTGCACAGGCCCCACTCTCACAAATCCTAAAGGCAAGCTGCGAAATGATCCGGCTGACAGGAGTTAACTTGTCTGTGTACCACAACAAAGCCCAGCACTATTTATGGAATGCAACAAAATCCAGGAATCGACAATGTAAAATTCAGTGTCTAACATTTAATTTAAAAATTATCAGGCATATAAAGAAGCAAGAAATATGACACATAACCAGGAGGGAAAAAAAAAAAAAGCAATAGATCCAGGAACAGGATGATGGAGTCAAAGGACTAGAGCAGGTGTCCTCAAACTACAACCCACGGGCAACATGCAGCCTGCCTAGGACATTTATCCGGCCTACTGGGTGTTTTTGCCACTGTTGCCTGTCCTGCTTAGCAGCCAACTCGTCCCAGGGCCTGCAGTCCGGCCTTCCAACGGTCTGAGGGACAGTGAACTGGCCCCCTGTTGAAAAAGTTTGAGGACCCCTGGACTAGAGCATGCCCTGCTGCACGGCCGTCACTGGTGTGGGAGGTCCTGGCAGCCACGCATCAGAATTCTGCAGAGCTGCCTCACGGTGACCTGCTGCATGGCCGTCACTGGTGTGGGCGGTCCCCAGTCACACATAAGGATTCTGCAGCAGCTGTGACCTGCTGCATGGCCGTCACTGGTGTGGAAGTTCCAGCAGCCACATGTCAGGATTCTGCAGCAGCTGTGACCTGCTGCATGGTTGTCACTGGTGTGGGAGGTCCTGATTCTACAGAGCTGCCTGACTGTGACATGGGCCATATCCATCCATCTTCACTCCATGAAGACACTAGGGTTCCCACAAGTCATGCCCTGCTACTGATCATCCTGTTCAGAATATGAGCCGTAACCACCTGGGTCCAGTAACCAACATGCTCTGTTATCTTGGACATTTATTGTTGTCAGTGGAATGTTGCCCTTTTTGTAGGAAACTCAGAGGATCTTACCATTGCAATTTAAAAAAAAATGCCAGACTCTATCTCTGTGTGACTTATTTTACAGATCTTGTTCAAAATGTAATAAACGTAATTAATTTGCTCATTAATGTATATTTGTTTTATTTTTATGTTATTTTCTTCTTCAGTGTCTTTGATTATTTTCTCTGCACTGTTAGTTTCATTTGAGTAACATCCTAATTTTGAAACTAACTGGCTTGTGTCTTTTTTCCTTCATCGACATCCTTTTGGTTTGTCCTGGTCATTCTGGGAGAGCTTTAAAATTTAGAATTAAGTCATAAATTTTATTTTTACAATGTTTGTTTTTAGTTCATTCATATTTTGGTTTAATGTTAATTTTTTATTTTCCTTTTATCTCATTCATCCAGTTTCCTTTTCGTATTTGTGTGTGATCTTTAGGTTCATTGGACAAATAAGTGCCATGTACCTGCTATGTGTCAGGTATTTTTCCAGGCATTGGGTTTTCAGCATTCAATAAATAAAACAGATAAAAATCTCTGTCTACGTGGAGCTTATATTCTGGTGCCAAAAGACACACATTATATAGACACGCAAATTAGATCCGTTTGTGTCTTTGTATGTGATCATCAAAGAAGTGAGTTATCATCAGCGGTAATTACTTGGAAGAAAGGGTTCTCTGCTAAGAAGGTAATGAGCACACCAGAAATTTCAGCAGAAGAATCACAAAATGCAAAGGCCTTCAGGCTGGCTCCTGCCTGGCTTGTCTGAGGAAACGCCAGAGGCCAGTGTGGCCAGAAGGACCAGGTCAGAGCGGTCTGGGGCAGGCAGGTTGTGCGAGCCTGAGAGGCTATTGGGATTATCTCAGCATGCACTCTTCCTAAGTGAGGAAGCCTTTATGATATTTTTTACAATCAAGAATATAATTTGATTTTTATTTAAAAAGATTGTATTGGCTTCTGTGTTAAGAACAAAGAGGAAGAGAGGAAGAGCAGGTGGAAGGCACGGAGGACACTTCTCATGAAAGGTGACAGTGGCTTCCACCATAAGCGGAGAGTGGAAGAGATGAGAAATTCTAGCTATGTCTTGAAAGTATAGTCAACAGGAGAAGTTGTAGCTGTACCTTGAAGGTATGATCCTGTTCAGTAGTGGTGAACTGTACAGGAGGTGAAAGAGAAGGGAAGGGTCAAAAAATGACTTCAAGATATTTGGCCTGAGCTGCTGAAAGAATGGGGCTCCTTACTGGTGGAGGCGGGGAGCCAGCAGGGCGTGTGGGGGAGTACAGGGCTCGGGCCGGTGATAATGAGGTTTTCAGTGTCCGTCTGACACCCAAGAGAACAGTGTGGTTATGTGGATGTGCACACAAGCAGACTGACACACACATTTGGAGGTCAAGGAAGGATTCAGTATTACAAAAATGAGTTTGAGAGTAATTAGTATGTGGCTAATATTTAAAGTTACAAAAGCTAAGGATATCACCTGAACGGAGAGGTGAGCATCCAGCTTTAAAGGTCAGAGGAAAGTGGAGAGTCCACTATAGGAGACCCCGAGGGAACAGGCCACGGGAGAGGCACCAGCAGTCTGCCACCTCCAGAGGTGGGGGACAGGAGCTTAGGGGGCTGCTGCTGGGCTAAGAGAAGGAGGATAGAAACCCATCGCTGCTGCCTCGTCCCCGTGTCTATTTTATTCATGGCTCTTTTTGCTCATCCCAGGGAACACATCTTCTTGCGTCCTCCTGGGGATGTTAAGGGTTTCTCAAATTTAACTTATATTTTCTTTCTTTAAGTATTTAAAGTAATGTCCTCTTTTTCCTGGAATTTTATTTTTTATCAAAACCCAGAAGTTATTCTTTCCCTTTATAGATTTTTGAAAGATTAGTTGTTCCTTCATTTCTAACTAAAGTCATCAATTCTCTGTGATCAAACCCTTTTCTCAGATACCTACTAGCTGCAGCGTGAGTTAATAGGCAACCTCTGGTCCAATTTTGTAGTAAGAATTTCCCTACTAAACTTCTATTCTACTGAGGCTAACTCTTCTCCAGCTGTCATTCTTTTGCTCCAAATCATGGATGGCAAATGAAATTTAATCTCTCTGCATGTTTGGTGACCGACCGTCACCGGGAGTGCACGTGAAGGAGAAAAAAGGTGAGGCAGCGTGTCCCACCCAGACTCAGCAGGAGCCAACGCCAGGAGAACCAGTTGGTGCCACCTGCCAGGATGAAGGAAGTAGGGGAGTCTGCTGACCATGCCAGGACCCAATGGCCATGAAGAAATTCTTTTTTTTTTTTTTAATTGAATGGTAACTGTGTACATTAATGCACTTCTGGGGTAGTGTGGTATTTTCACACACAATCTGAAACACTTCCATCAAACTGGTTAACATAGCCTTCATGTCATTTTCTTAGTTATTGTGTTAAAACGTTCATATTCGACTCTTAGAAAGATTCTGACTGTAGAAGCCACCACTCCAAAGCTCTTTTTTCCAGGCCTCTCCCTGGGGAATATGCCTTCTGCCATGTAGGCTCGTACTTCCTCTGAGCCACAGTCACTGTCACTATCAAGGGGCATCCAGGGGATGAGGAAAAATAGGCAAGGAAATTGCTCCCCACTTCCCAAGCAGTTTCTGTTGGGAAATTTTCAGGCAGGCACAGAGCTGGTTTTCCTGACTAGGTTAGAGGATGAGCAGGAGGAAGAGCTACCTGCCTTTAAGTGTGGCAGGGTCCCGTCGCAGGCTGCTGAGTCCAGACCAGTAGATGGCTTTCTCCATCCTCTTTCATCTGACATTTAGTCTTGGAAAATTCCCCCAGGACTTGGCAATGTATCGGTCATATTCTCAATGTACTTGTGCGTTTTCATCACAATCCGCATTTTAATAGGGGTTATTTTTCCCACTCTCCACTCCTGATGTCTAATCTACCAACAGCTTCCTCTTGTTTATTTAACCTACAAAACATCTCTAGCTCTTTCCATATCCACTGGTACTGCACATTGCCCTCCCCAACCTGAGCTAATATCATACACCCTAACTAGTTTTTGTTGTTTCCTCTTTTTCCACCCATTGTGATGACCAGACCCCCTTGATTCCCACTAAGACCAGTGGGGAACAAGCCCCCTACCCTTAAAAGGGAAACTTCTTCTAAACCCTCTAGTCCCAGCCCCCCATAAGGGTGTGGAAGAAGAGGCCTAAAGATAGGGAAGCACACAGAGAGGGACTGTAATGCCAAAAAGAGCCCTTGATGGAAAGTCCTGAGTTCTTTGGAAACTTTCTCAACTCATGTACCTCCACTGTGAACTATGTAACCCCAATGTGATTTGCTTATATGAGCTAAGTCAGAATGTACCCCCACTTTGAGTTGTGTAACCCCTTATAAGTTACTGTATATACCCCTGCTTTGTGACCCCTGAGTTATGCTGTGTTGTTATGAGCTAATACATGTACCCTTACCTTGTGACCCTCGAGCTGTGCTGAGTTATGCTGAGCTGTGCCAACAGCAATGATTTACCTTTTGTACAAGCTTGCTTACTTCAGCAATATTTACAGTATATAAGCCCCTCCGATTTGCCATTCAGGGATGCTTGGTGGTCACAGTAACAGCCCCCTACAGGTGCACCTGCAGGTGTATTAAATTCCTAATAAATTCCTATTGATTATTGCATCAGAAGTGGGGTCTGACTTTCTCTCTCAGTTGTATAAGTTACAACACTATAAACTTGTTTGCTGATAACTATCAGTTTAAAATTTATTTTTTTAAGATGTATAATCTCACCCCTCTCCACACATACCCACAGAAACAGAACCAGTAGGGATGAATGGATAGATAGATAGATAGATAGATAGATAGATAGATAGATAGATAGGTAGATAGATAGATAGATAGATAATAGAGCAAGCTAGATAAATAGATAGAACAGGAGATTTATTACAGGAATTAACACATGTGATTAGGGAAGCTAAGAAGTCCTATGATCTGCCAACTGCAAGCTAAAGACATAGGACTGAGGCCTGAGAACCAGGAGAACCATTGGTATAAGTTCCAGATCAAGTTTAGTAATACAAAACCTGGGAGCACCAGTGTCTAAGCACAAGGGAAGGTGGACGTCCAGCCCAAGCTGAGAGTGAGTCCCCTTCCCCTGTCTTTCTGTTCCATTCAGGCTTCCACTAGACGAGTGATGCCCACTGGCATGGGGGAGGCGGATCCTCACTCAGACCACCAATTCCAATGACAATCTCTCTGGAAACGCCCCCCTAGGTATTCCAGATACACCCAGAAACGACATTGTTCCAGTTGTCATGGCATCTCTTAGCCAAGTCAAGTTGGCATGTGCAATCACCCATCTCATACACACACCACACACTCTGCTTAAAACCTTAATCTCCCATCTCTTCCCACCCTACAGAGAATACAATCCACACTGTTTGGCCTGGTGCACATACCCCTTCCTGACAGGGCCTGGCCCAGACCTCTGAGCTCAGCAGCACCCTCCTTCCAACACTGTCACCCCAGGCTCCCTGGTTTTATTTGTTACTAAAAATCACCAAGTTCCTTCCCTCTCCAGGTCATTTGTAAGTGGCTTTTTGCTGTGTCTGAAAGGATCAGTCCCTGACCAACCTATGATTGGTCCTCACCCTTTTTATTTCAGCCTACCCTTTACTGCTTCAGAGGCACCTTGCTGACCACCCAATCAAGGAGTTAGTCAGTCAATGACACACATGCCCTATTTGTGTTATCTGCATAGAAGTTGTCAATGTGGGATATTTGGGTGGGGGGTTATTTCCTTTTTCTTTTACTTTCAATTTTACTCCATTTGCTTTTGTGTTCTTTTGAGTATGATTTTTGCTTATCTTTTCATCACTCCATCCCCAGCCTCTAGGACACTGTCACACATAAAATGTGTTCAACAGACATTTGCTGAATGAATAGATGGACGAATGAATGACAGATTGAGAGATGGATGATGGATGGATGGATGGATGGATGGATGGATGGATAGATAGATGATGGATGGATGGATGATGGGTGGATAGATGATGGATGGATGGATGGATGGATGGATGGATGGATGGATGGATGGATAGATGATGGATGGATGGATGGATGGATGGATGGATGGATGGGTGGGTGGGTGGATGATGGATGGATTGATGGATGGATAAATCTGGGAAAGGCTACCCTGGGCAGGGCAGCCAGATGCCATTAGAAAGCAAGTCTATTTAGCAAAAGTTTCTTATTCAGACTTTTCTAGCTTTTGTGATCAGTTGTCTACTACAAATTCACATTTCAGTTTTTATGGTCAGGAATGTAACTATTGTTCAAATTTGAATATTAGTTAAATTTGGACCACAGAGTTTTTTTCATAGAAATATGCCATGCATATATAATCATCAGACAATTCTGAGACAACTGGCGGTGAGCTGACTAGGGGAGAAAGCTTTGGAGACATTAGCCAGTTGGACTTAGTTCCCTGCACACCTGCTGTGAGCTCACTCTGCTGCTTATACTGTGAAAAGCGCCAGAACTCAAAGAAGCAAAATCCAAACACACACGCACAAATCTCTAAGCTTTTGAAATGTATCAGCCAGATGAGGAGATGGGACATAAACTGTCAAAGAAAAAAATACTAACTTAAATATAAACACAAGAACAATTTTTCAGAGATAGATGACACCAGCCTGGGTTGAGTTGGTGGAGAAAGGAGTTAATGTCTCTGGTCTTGAAGGATGAAGAGAAGCTAGTGAGATGGGCAGAGGGCATCACACACGGGGACATTGATGGACAAAGACAGATCTGTCCTCTGCCCATCACTCCACTCTCTGTGCCATCAGCAATTAATAAAAGATCTCTCTGCTTTCCTTCAATTAATTTCATTCAATATAGATTTTTCGCAGCCCAAGGAACATAGTTACTGAGAGTTGAAAAGCCCTCACCACCATTTTGTCTTTTGAACAGTACAATAGTTTTTAAAACACAGGCCCCTGAAGACATTTCACAGTGGTGCAGGTTATAAGCACAAGGAGAGGGCCACTAATATTTGACCTGGGCCTCTCAGGGTTGCTGTGGCCAAGCCAAACCAGTGAGGCTCACTGGACAGGAACAATTTGCTGTCAGGCACAGTGGCCAGGGAGGCTGGATGTGCTGCCTGAGGCTGCCCAGATCTGAGATCTGTTACGGGGACTTGACTGATCCCAACCTCATGTCTACAGAAAAGGCGAGTGCAGGTGGCACAAACAGCTCTTGGCTGAAAAGCACAAACCCCTGGATTTAAATGCTCTGTCTACCACTTTCTCACTCCTTGCCTTGGGCCAGGTCACTTTTCCTATCAAAGCCTGATTTTTCTACAAAATTAAGATCTAGAAAATAATTATTATTAAGGTCAGAGTCAGGATGTGATAGTACTTGGGGGTAAATACTACATATCTCTAAAGTATCGTCATGTATGTTAAACTCAGAAGAGCTGTCTATGCTCAAGGTATTACTGAGGCTCAAATGTACTTAACTTGGTTAACCAGCCTCCCACCTAGAGTCCAAGGCTTTGAAAAGCAAAACCAGATTTTAGACACTTTAATTTCCACCTCTGATTAGCATTCAAGCGGGGCGGCTGCCATTCTGGGCCTGTCTGCGTCTGCAGCAGGCTCTCTGCCTGCAGGTGTCTGCTACGTCCCTGGTGACACAGCAGTAGCTGTTTAAGAATGGAGAGTGACAGAGAATTTGTTTCCCTGGTACGTCTGGTCTGTGTCTTCAGATGCCTGCAAGATGCAGTATACTATTATTAAGGTATGTCCCCAACTTACCTGTAAGGAAATGCCCTAAAGCCCAGTCCTCCGAGGGCAAGTACATACACACAGCAATGGGATGTATTAAAGGGGACCAAACCGTTGTAATGAGCTCAGCAAAACAAAGCAACACTAATGCTCTCAGGTGATCTGAGCAGGGTGCTATATGGACTTTGACCAAATGAACAAACATCCTATTTTGTGCTCTGTGATTAAGATGCTTGTTTAAATTTTGTCCTACAGTCACTGCATCAGCACCAGTTACAAACAAGAGGTTAAAAAAAAAAAAAAGGCCCCACCCTGCACACCTTACTAAGAAGCTGCATTCTTAAAGCAGGGCAGTGTGACTGTGCTGTGACTTACTCCTGAGTAAGAGTGATGACTGATTGGAAGCCAATATTGTCTGCACAGCACCCCATCTCTGGGACATTGACTATTTTGGCAATGGGCTTTATTCCTTCCCTTTCCTGATGTCAAATCTTCGGCTTACAGTTAAATATAAAATAAAATCATGTGGGCACTCTAGGGAAACCTAGAAATGGGAGAACTCACATGTGTCCTTTGTAGAAGAGATGACAAAACATTACCCCAGGTTCTCAGAATGCTGAGAGGGCAGGAGAGCTCACAAGTGCCAGTCACTGCGTCGAAGACCTCACAAATGCTGGTCACCACGTTGAAGACCCAACAGAAAAAGGTTCGTGGTAAAAGCATTAATATGAGATTATCTTCATTTTAAAAGCCTAATTTCAGGAAATATTGTCACGCAGACATGCCTAATTTAGAACTGTCAGATTTTTGTCTGTATTTGCAAATAGATGGCAAGACCGAGTAATGCCCATTCTGTCCGAGGCGCCACCCCAGGATACACACACAGGCACAGGGGTGGAGGGACACGTTTTTCTGTTTCACTTCTGAATAAATAAAGGGAACATCAACAAAAAGACATTAATATGTTCTGAATATCAGAAGAGTCAGACTAGATAAAAGATACAAAAGATGCTTCTTTGAGAAATACAATCTAGATCCGTGGAAATTTCTAAGAGGAGGCTTGAACCTCCCACTGAATTCACAGGAACTACCTCTGTTCCTAGGGCTTTTCTGAGAACTTTCTCACGATGCAAGTCTCTTGGGGGGGAGAGGTACACTGAGCACCCTAAGTAGTGGCTGAAGAATCAACCAACATCCTGAGAACCTAGACTCTCAGCTATTAAAGTGTCGTGTGGGAAATTGCTCAATTACTCAGCCCCCTCAGAGAGGTCTGGCAGTGCTCACTAGAGCTCGTGAGTCCTGGGCTGAGAGGTAGACTATGGCGAAACCAGCCGGCTGGTGGCCACACCTACCCGCCCCTCCTTGGTAAATGCCCCCTCTATCAGGTGCTCAGTGTACTTGCTGTTGTCTCCATGTGACACTCCTCAGTGTGCTCATCAGTCCTTTCCGCAGTTTCACACCCCTATTCCCAGCAGCTCCCCACAGCTGTGTTCTCTCCTATACAATGAAGGGGAATGTGTTGAACAACCCAGGGGGATTCAAGAATGGGGGGGGGGCAGGTTCACTGCCTCAGGGTAAGGTGGCTTCTACAGCTGTACTCAGGCAGGGGCTCTGATGTCTGTCACTTTAGTAATAAAATACTTGACACCACATCCCATTAGTAAAGAGACAAGGTCTCAGAGAAAACCCACCTGTCATTAAAGGACCTCCTGTGTGTGTGTGCTGGTGTGCATGTTTACTGAGCACACGGACTGGGCCTGGGTGTTACAGCGCTGACAAAGTGCTAAGTTCTAATCTTGTCACTTTGTTACCTTTGCCCTTAAAGCTTTCCCTATCCTAATGTTACCATTTGGAGGGTGCAGGTCACTATCACCTGGGCCTTTTTTAAGACTATGGATGCCCAGGTGACATGTGAGTGCCGTGCTGTGACACTGTGGCAGGAAGTGTAGGCATCTGGATTTTAGAAGCACTGAGAATGGACAGTCACTGCTCCACATTAGCATTCGAGCAGAGGCAGCTGCTATTCCGGGCCTGTCTGCGTCTGTGGCAGGCTCTCTGCCTGCAGGTGTGTGCCTGTCTGAGCTGCTCCACAGAGCAGCATCCTGAGTGGCATGTCCAGGACCTCCTCTTATCATCAGCCCCATGAAGGCCTCTCTTTAGTCTTCGGGCTCCTGAGCTTCAGCCACTGAGAAGTTCTCAAAGGCCTCCACATGCTCAGGGTTCGTGGGCTCTCGCCTTCAAACGAGCTGCTCCTGTGAATGCCCCAGAAGTTTCACGCATGTGCTCGAGTCCAGCCCCATCCCAGCCGGGTCTCATGCTCAGTCGTCACACCCACAGACCCTGGTTTTGTGTGTTCATCTGTGTGTCCCTTGAGTTCTTCAGCTCCTTAGGGTGGGGGACGGGAGCACCCCCGGCTTCACCAGACCCCTCCTCATGTCTGTGCTATAGGGACAGGGAATTGGGTCCTGCCCAGAAGGTGTGGGAATCAGAGGTGGAGCTTCAGGAAGCTGAGCCCCTGCTGGGACATTCTAGCCTTCCCATAGTGGCGGGTGGTGTCTTGCAAGGATGCGAGCCTCCTTCTCCTGACCAGACCTGGGAAGAGCTCGTGGGAAGAGCTCGGGCAGGGTCAGACAGGGCTGCCCGAGGCTGCTTCCCCACCCTGCTGGTAGAGACTTGAAAAGATGACCACAGATGAGGACTCTGGTGCCCACTCTGAGTCAAGTTCCATCCTGAGCCTTCTCTAATGGAGCCACATAAACAGGAGTTAAGTACAAGGGATTCCCAGGTGAAAACTGAGACAAGCAGCTGGGAAGAAGGGTGAATTCATGTTGGAAAAAAGAGCCCACCGCAGGAGGAGCCGAGAAGTGAGGCTGAGAAGGGTTAAGTCGTAGGGCGGAGGCTCGTCCAGCTGCATCATGCACTTTGCATGTTTTTCTAGGAGTGACAGAAAGCTACTGAAATGCTTCAAGCAGAGGGGGAGACAAACTCCGAATTTACGATTAGGAAGTTCTCCTGCAATGAGAAATGGGAGACCACGAGCTTCTTATAGTGTCACTCTCAGGGGACAGAGAGCCCAGTGAGAAGTGACCCACTGCTTCACCCTGGACGTCATTCCCGACCACAGTGGGGGTGAGGACGCCTTGAAATCCTGCCCACTCTATATATTGGCCGGCATTTTTGTCATCAGTACCTTCAATGGCAACATCTGAAAAGCAGTGTTGTCTGCTGTGAAATCTGGCTATGGACAGCCAAGGTCTGAGTCCTAACCCAGCACACTCCCTGGCCCCCAGGGGTCACCTGCTCCCAGCAGGGTGGAGTTTCCCAATCCTCCAGCCTGGGTCTCTGCTCACACTCAGCCTGTGCATTTCCAACCACTCGGGGTTCCACACGCAGCAGCTCCAGCTGCAAGACCCAGGGTCCTCCCTCCCTCCTGGAAAGCTCCTCAGCTCCCCAGTGGTAAGGGGGTTGCCCACAGCACCAGCCCCACATTCTTCCTAAGGAGCTCTGTCTCTGCCTCTGCACACGTGCTCTCTCATCCAGCAACGGTTGATAGAGAACAGATGTCAGAGGGCTGGGGCCAGCACAGGAGTACCAAGGGGGGATCGGAGCCCTGCTTCCAGACTGGTCTATGTCACCAATATCTGAGGGGACCAAGGGCAAATAGATTCTCCTCCTGACCCTCAGTTTCTTACAAATGACCTACCTACAGTAGACTTTGTCTCTGTTTAAAAAGATGTTTCTATAAATTACAAAAACAGTGCCCAGCCCCAGATATCTGCTGGAGGCTGAAGCTTCTCAGATGGCATTCAAAGCCCGTCTTCTTGTCTCCAGTTGCAGTTCTGTTCTCAGGCTCCAGCCTTCTTCACAGCCTTGGTTCTCAGCTGCCCAGAGTAGCAGCTGACGGTCTCACTCCCTGCTCAGCCTATTTCACAGCCTCGCTCACTCTACCCGATGAACTGCTGCTAATTCTTCAAGAGAGATGCCAACTTCAGCTTCTCACTGGGTCCTTTTATTTCTCTGCAGGTGAACTAATCACCATCCCCTAAACTCTTACTCAGTAGGGGTGGACACCCCCCGGGGATGTCTTAGCTTCCGCAACCAGCACCTCCCAAACTGAGGGCACACACCCCTGTGTGATCTGAGGCAGTTTTAGGGGATACACAAACATGTCCTGTCATCACATCGGTGACAGGAACTTCTTGACACATATTTAAGTAAGAATAAAGCAATGATATCGGGGGTAAGTAAATCATAATGCTGGGGGTGCACACATTTGCCAAAACGGTGAAAGTGTTACACAAATAACTGATGTTTGTAAAGTACGGAGAAGCGGAAGATGGTGGGATTCGGATGGAAATCCCGAGGTCCACATGCACTCTGCTACCCACTTTCTGACCCCCTGGGAAGGCATTCAAGCCACATTACGTTTGTTTTACTCTTGTAAACGGAGAACATAAGTCTGTGTCTTACCACGTCATTCCCCAGCACCACCCTCTGTGTTCATGGGATCGGGGAATCGTGTCTGGGCAGAGCAGCAGGGCTGGGGATCAGCCTTATCCAGCTGAAGGACCCATGAGGCCATGGCAGGAGATAAATTCAGGGACAGAATTTGCTAAATAAAATGGATTCAACACTCACTGATTGAATGAATTTGGCCCAGGGTGGGTGAAATTAGCTCTGGAACATTTCCGAGCGATAAGGATGAGGAGTCCTCAGCTACGCCTGCCTCACCACCCCAGTCTACTTGCCAAGAAAGATCTGTAGAAATATAGCAACAAGAAAGGATTTGCCATTAGAAAAATCACCCTAATAGTGTGGACTGGCTAGTTTAGGGGGAAAATAAAGATGAATTAGGGCGGATTCTGATTCAAAACAAACCAGTCTGTAAGAGGGAGGATTTCTCTCCGGGGACCTCAGTCATCTTTGCCAGAGAGACACAGGCCTGCAGCTACAACCAGACCAAGTGACAAAGGGCAGACACCCTCATAGAAGAAGAGTGTCTTTCTCAAGCAGTCAGAGCCGTGGACCTGGATCCCCAGTACCACTGTTTCAGAAGCCCTGTGCTGCCCTTCATGAGAGCCAGGTGGAGGGATTGGAATGTCCTTCCAATCATGAGACCTGGCCGTTCCCTGAAGGAAGTCAGGAGAGGAAAAGAGAACAGGAAAGGCAGGATGTGGTGACACCAGTTCTGAAAGGCACACTTGAGCTGCACAAGAGCCCACTGTGCAGCTCAGAGGTCACCAGGGTCACACAGCTGTAGGGAAGCAGGAGACTTAGGCCTGCCCATGGAACACTTCCAAAAGCTGAGTTCTGCCCAGCAGGGACTCAGGCTGGGCAAGAGGCTTCACTACATTGGGCTCTTGGGCCCTTGACACTTCGGATTCCCCTCGTATGGCACAGGTAAAATGCTCATCTCTCCCCAGTGGAGACTAGTAAAAGTCTGTCCCTGTAACCAGCACTCACCTGTCTCCAGCAGACCCAGCTGGGCTCTGTGGGCCAGACCCTCCCTACCTACACCTGTGTCCAAAGATTGAAAAATATTTGTCCTGGGATCACTTTTAAAATGTTCAACGTTCTATTGTGAACAATAAGATGTCAGGTTTCAGATATGTGGGGCTGTTTTTATTATAACAACTTTTCACATCTAAATCGTGTGTTCTCATTTACAAAGCAGTTTCTTATCAGGTTATTTTCATTTTTTTATCTAGCGTGTTGGGAGAAAATTCCTGTGTAAATTCACGAATCTGAACCCGGCTGACCTCCTCGCTCCCTGGTCACAGACGGAGGTGACAAACAGACTAGGTAGCAGCACGTCGTTGATGGAGGAGCAGGAAGAGAAAAAGGGGGAGACGAAAGAACGAAAGAGGGAGAAAATCTGTAATTACGAACCTCGGAATCCATGGAGACCAGAGAAACGTGTGGCTGAGAGGTCTCTGTGAGTTGGAATGGCTCCTGGAACCACACATTACCTGTAAGGGTTTTAGAGACTGAAGCCCTCTCAAAATATCGTTTTTATTCTTCTTTACATAAAGGGAAAGGTTTTTCAGGGTCTCTTTAAGTGGCATAAATAGGAGGGGGGAGCTGGGAGAGAACCTGCCATAAAGGAAGGGCTGTTAATGAACGGGAAGCCGGCTCCCTACCGGCCGTTTCCAAGGCAACCCACCGGCTGGACAAGCTCCGTCTTCTCTGTTCCCGGTAGGATCATCTCCGCAGCCCAGAGGGGAGAAGCCAGGACGATGGCAGGCTCTTTGGCCTGCTGTTGCCTGCACTGTTCGCAGCTGCAGGGAGGCGAGCTAGGCTGGTGCAGGAAATGCCTCCCTAGGCCGCCTGAGGCTGCAAAGGCTGCAGGTCCCGCTGCCCTCAAAACCTGCCTCCCTGGGAAGGGAGAGAATCACACGTGGGGCTGTGTGTTTCCAAAAGCTCTGATAGGAAAGCTGCTCGGGCCTCTAGATGGGGGCATTTCCTTTCATCACTTAGAAATCCTGGAATGACAGAGTTTTCTATATTTGCAAAGAACCTTGTGTATATCATTGTTCCCACACTTTGCAAGGCCATCAAAGCAGAGGGAAGGAAAAGGTCCTCTCTTAGGGCACTGGCTGAGCCGGTGGCTGAGCTGGTCCCAGACTGCACCATCAGGACGATGGGTCCCAAGCTCCTCTGAGGCTGGAATTTAGAGAAAAAATCTTGACAAATGGAAGGAGTAGAAAGGCAAGGCCCAGTGAAGGAGCTGGCATGCGAAGGGCAGGCTCTGCGCAGTGCTTGGGGAGATTGAAGATGTTTCCAAAGGCAGAGGGCCTAGGAACAGAGTGATCAGTTAAAAAGACAGTGGCAATTGCCAAGCACAGAAATACCAAGAGTGTACAATGGAACAGTGTCTTCAGGAATGGAAACAAGTGAACAAAAATTAGAAATACTACAGAAGTATAACTACGGGACCATGCACACCTACCATCAGATGTGAGCCTGTTGAAAAATGTATGCTTTTTTTAAAGTTTAAAACTGATCAATAGCTTCATTGATGTGACGGATGATTTTGCATAACAAATGACCTTGCTATCAATCAGCAGGAAGCCAGCATGGGGGGGGGCTGTTCCGGGGGACACTCCGAGCCCTCACATACCTGAGGCTCTGACTCATACTTCCAAGCCCCCTGCCTCTAAGTGCCTTTGGCAGAAGCAAGTCCAAAAATTTGCGAGACTCAGAAAAGTCCCCACAGAAGTGAACGCAGATTCCATGTTTGAAGGAAGCTTAGCTGACTCCGTATAAGGCCTTCTTCACCTGCAACAATTTTGCAAAATTTTCACCCAAATATTGTCTGTATCTTTCTTATGGAACACATTGCTCAGTGCAGAGATTTTTTTTTTCTGGCAGTTGCAACCTGTCAAAATGAAAACATAGATTTGATCTTTAAAAGCAGAAAAACTTCTTAATTATATAGGAGAATAATCAAAGACTTGACATTCAAAGAATTTTCAAAGTTCTTAAAAGAGAAAGGAGAATTACAGACATAAGTAAAGCCTGAGTTGAATTTGCCTATTTCCTGTTCACATCTGTCTGTGGATTTTGCAGTAACCACTCAGGAAAATTCAACTGTGGAGAAGCAATAAGTGAGTTGGTCGCCGTTTCTGGACTATTTGCTTGAACTGTAGAGCCCCAGGGCAGCAGCAGGGTGGGAGAGGTCACCTGGGCTGTCCCCAGTGTGGTTCAACCAATTCAAAATGTTTAACTTTACCATCAGATTAAGGTGTTCAGTTCTCCTAAGAGTTAGCCCCCTACCCTGTGAAAAGCAGTATAATTCTTCCAGAAGTTGGGGTCAGAAATGAGGACAAATGGGTCCTCTGCATCAGATGAAATGCAAATATTTTCAAAATCCTTCCTTCTCCTTAAAATGTTCCGCCTCTCTTTCACCTATCATTATCACAGCTCTTATTTCCTAAGCCTGATAACACTTTCTCTCACCCCCTTGTCATATCTTTCTGGTATGTATTTAAATCTTCTATGCCCCAGAACCACATTACACTGTATGCCTTGTTACTAATGTTGTAATTCTCAAAACAAGGCACTGCTAATGCTTTAACATCACCAGGCCTGTGGCTTCGGAAAAAGCAAGTAATCTTGTATTCAAAAATAAAATAAATTGTATCAGCTTATTTGGAGGCAAGTATAACACAGGATCAGGCTTCCAGGGAATTCCTCTTCTGTTATGCTCCTTTTTGCTATCCTTCCTTGATATTTGACACCCGATACAAACTAGATATTGTTAATTGAACCTCAAGGTAACATATATTTTTAACATGTAGTAAAATAGAGAGGAAGAATGGCAGAGGAGTGTAATTTTACCAAAATGCCTGGTGGAAAATGTACTCCTTTCAACACGCAATCAGTGTGGGCCAGTTGGTCTCCCAGAGAGGCTTGGGGCCACCTTTAGCCACACTGGGAATTAGTCCTGGGTAAAATCAAGAGAAGGTGTTCTCACACCCGCTGGAGGAGGGAGACTGACGTCTGGAACGGCCGTCCCTCGTTCCTGTTGCTACCATGCTTCTCCCGTGTAAGTGACCAGTTTGAATGCAGTGACAGTCAGTCTGTTTCATCTTCCCTGCCAACATCTATCTTCCCAGAGCTCATAGAAGCTGGCAGGTTTGACACAGTGACGGGCAGAGCGTGGAGATGTGAGAAACAGCTTTCAGGAGGGACTGCATGTCCAGTCTGGTCCTGGGAGTGGCCTGTGAATTCCAGCAGCAAGGATCTGATCAATGCCCAGAGCTCCAACTCCGGGCCTTGGAAATGAATCAGTGCCTGAGAAAACTCAGAAATCATGGCATTCGACATTTGTATGACCACAGCATAGCTCATCTGCTTGGTAAACGTGGACTGAGTTTAAGGCAGGGCTAATTTTTGATATTCTTTTTAATAAATGTAATGTTTAATGCGGTTTAATTTTTCATCTCATTTGTGTCTTTATTTCTAAATGCTCATAATGTTTCTCATTAGAAAATATTCAGTATAATAAATTTGGAAAATAAAGGAAAGCCAGAAGAAGAAATGTTTAAATCACTGCAAGTTCCAAACTCCAGAAACAATAGCTATTGACATTCTGTGTACGACCTTTCAGAGTTTTCTGCATATATTTATTGATAGTTAATATAGTGGTCATCAGACTGTAATTTTGCCTCCTCTTCCTTTATTTTTATTATAATATAAATCCTTCCATATTATTATTACAAACCCATTAGAGACATTGTTTTAATGACTACAAAATTATGTTCTATAATTTGCTTATCTATGACCCTACCGTTGGACATGTGGACTGTTTGCAAGCTTCACTGTCACCCATAATGTACCAACACGTTTATTTATAAAGCATATGCAATTCTTTGGGTTCTTAGGGTAGATGACCAGCAGTAAAACTGCTAGTTCAAAATGTTTAAAATCTCTAAAGATCTTGGCGTGCACTGCCAAAAGTCCTTCTTCAAAGCGTGCTTGATGTTATTTATATGTCTTTGTAAAATTTCTACATTAAAAAGATATGATGTGAAATGTATATTTTATTCTGGTGATTGTTTTGGAAAATATTGTCAATATAACCATTTCTCCAATGGACCCTACATTTTGACTTTCCTAAAGAAAAAGAAAATCAATTAAGGTAGAAATACTTTTATTAAGAAAACGTGCAGACAGGTTATATTGGTTTTGCTGAAGGCATAACTGGTCACTTGACCTAATTATTTCTAGTGGATCCTGTTTTAGCAAATATTCCACTTCCTTAAAATCATCCATCTATTGGTCCATAGGCTCCTCTGTTCACTCACCTGGCAAACGTTCACGGCATAACGGTGGTCAGGCACCATGCTGAGTGACCCCAGATGTGGGTCTTTCGCTGTTTCTTTCTTCTCCTGGTGGTCCACCCACAAGACACCAAAGCCTTGTGGAGCCCCAAGATGGTGACTCCATAGATATTTGTGAAATGAAATTACTACTGAACATAGGTATTCACAGTGCAAGAACAATAGTGTCCACAGAGAGGGGTCATCGGCAGAGAGGAACTGGTTAATCCTGGACGCAGGATTACAGAAAGCTCACGAGAGAAAGCTGACAGAGTCTCACTATTTACTTCAGGTGAAGGTAAGGGGTGAGGGTTTCCAGCTCTGCACAGACTCTTACTTCTGGACACTGAGGGATGCCACTTTTAGGAATCTGAGAAAGTTCTACATGATCCACCACTCCCGGTTCCTCCATCATTCTGCTACAAGTAATCAGTCACCCTTATGTTAATCGTTCTGTGAGATAATAGGTATAATAATATGTATGCATATTTTAACAAAGACTTTCATCCTGACCTACAATCATGTTTGCTTGAAAATTTAGTAGAGATGACTGAAACGGGGGCCCAGTATGTATCCCCCAGTGTATCTCCAGTGCCCGGTACATTCTAGCTCTCTCAGTTTCCTTCCTGAGACATGTGTGCCCTCGCCATGGGGGGATGTGGAGACAGGTGCTCTACCTGTGCTCAGGTCTGAGGCACAGGTTGACTTCACATCCCTCTTTGGTGTAGGAGAGATTCTGTACTGGAGCCTTGTGGTAAAACTAGTCAGATAGTCACTGTTGTGTGATGAATTGTGTCTCTCAAAAGATACATAGAAGTTTTAACCCTGTGAATATGACCTTATATGCAGTAGAGTCTCAGGATAATATGACAATATTTTATAATATGAGGAGGAGAGAGACACACACACATCACAGGTGGCCGGGTGATGATGGAGACAGAGTGTGGTGTGATGTTTCTAGTAGTTCAAGAATGCTGAGGTTGCCAGCCAGCCCATGAAACTAAGAGAAAGTATGGCATGCCTGCTTACTTACAGCCCCTCGAGAGGCCACAACTGTAACAAAGACCATGAATTCAGACTTCTGACCTCCAGAGCCACAAGAGGCTAGATTGGGTTGTGAGCAGTGCAGTCTATGGTGCACGAGAGGATAGACTGGGCTGTGAGCAGTGCGGTCTGTGGTGCGTGAGAGGATAGACTGGGCTGTGAGCTGTGCGGTCTGTGGTGCTTCCTCACAGCAGCCCTGCAGCACCAGTGTATTCACCAATCCATTTTCCTCTTCCTGGGCTTGTAGAAATAAAGAAATTATGTTCCAGCCTCCCCATCAGTTAAGTAGAGATTTTGCCTGAGTTCTACCCAATCAGATAAGGCCCAGAAGGGCAAATGCCTCATTTGTACTGTGTGATGAATATTTTGTAATTCCTTCTGGGTTCCCTCTGCGAGGACAACAGTACCCTGAGCTGGAAGTGGATCCTTTAGAAGTGTGCTTAAAAGGTGGCTAAGAAAAGCCCATCTGAGTTGCACTGACGCAGCCAGCAGTAAAACTCTGTCGGGTTAAGGAATTGTGATTTTTGGAATTTTTTCCACTGTTTTCCCTGCAATGTTGTTCAGCTGTCGGGACCTGACAACTGGAATGCAATGCTAATATAATAAAAAAATAAAAAGTAATATGTGCCACTGGATAACCATTCTTGCAGTAAACAATCATCCACGGTGGTGTAGGAGGCAAGCCACCCACCCAGGCTGCCTGCAGTACCAATCAAGACGCTGGGGACCATCAGCGTCTCCCTATGTGCCTTTGATTATTGGCTGTGTTTACAAAGTATCTCATGAAAGAGATGCACTCCGGAAAGAATCAGTTAGGATGGATAGACATGTGATATGCTGAACACCTGGAATGGTAACTTCCAGGTTACCAGAAGCATCTTGCTAAGTGTATGGGTTTTCACTGTAAAATTCTAACTTTGTGCATGTTGTAAAAAATTCGTAACAAAAGTATCAGTAAAAAAGAGAAAAGAAATTAACCAATTTGCAAAAAAATAAATGTGAAAGGGACTCAAAAGAATCTAGAAATTCAGGGGTTGCGGGTTGGAAAAGCTGACTGCTTCTATACCCCTGAAACATGAGAGACAGAATTTTAAAAGGCTTTACACAATAAAAAATCCCAGGACAACTTCTAAGTTGAGCAAAGTGACTCAGGGAAAAGATCAGATTAAAAATCCACCTTAATCTATTGTTGGAGTTAGAGCAGACCTACCAAGGGAAAACGATGAGAGTAAAGGTCAAAAGCAGAACAAAGGAAGCAGATTTGGAACCCATACTTTGGGTTCTAACAAATGAACTGACTGGCAAATCAGTGAGAAAGAAGCCTCCTGTATCCTGAAACCACTTATCACCAAGGAAACCATAAGTCTACTTTTAAAAAGTCTTTGACTATGCAAGACTCCAAAACAGAAATCTCTGGTCCTTCAGTCTCTCTCCAGTAGCAAGGAAAGTTTGGAAATTTTAGAGACCCCCCAAGAAGGCAGCCCCCTCAACACATTTCAGACGTGGGTCTGGATGATCAGGGGAGGAAGAGCTTTCCAGAAGGTAGAGCCAGGGCCAAGGAGGGCACTGGACAGTGTGGTTAACAGGCCCTAGGCCAGCGGATGGTCCCGACGCGCCTCCTCACTGGGACTCAGTGGTCATGAGCACTGGTGGTGTGTTACCCTGTCTCTCTCCCACCACTGTGTAGTAAGTGTGTTAGGACAGGTGTAGACAATTTGTGCTTCAGTTAACTTTTGCTAAAACAAGCAGAGCCCATCTGGGCCCGATGGGAGGGACCAAGCCTGCTTGGTGACTGGGCAGAAAGTTGGGCTGTCTCCTTTGGGGAGGGGCGAGTGTGTTCTGTGAGCGGCAGCAAAAGTGAAAAGAGAGAAAGATTGGGACGGACGGGCTCAGTGCAGTCAGTGTCTGTTTCCTCGCTGCACACAAAGGATAATAATATTTCCAGGCCTCCTTTGATCAGGCTGCTGAAAAAATGCCTGCTATGATTTCAAGTTCGTTATCTTCCTCTTTTTGTTTTTAATTGAAAAATCCTCTCCTTTTCTCCCTCTCCCATTTCCTACTAAATTTCTGTTTTGGTCAGGCCTTGGTTAAGAACGTCATGGACTTAATCAACTCAATATGGCAGAGCCCCTGAGGTCGGTGCCATATGACATGGTTCTGGCCAAAGGAATGTGAACAAAGACAAGGCTTGCCATTCCAAGGCCTGGCCAGAAAGCGTCCTGCAGAGCCCTCCATGGTCTTATGTTGCCCTTGTGGTTGACATGGAAGGCACATAACGAAGAAGGAAGTTGTGTCCCAGAGAGAAGACGGCAAGGTCCCTGAGTCACGGCTTTGATGAGAGCTGCGCAGAATGTTCACCAGCCCTGCATCACTCCCTCACAAGCAGACATGAGACCTTTTCTGCATCCAGGCGCAGTGTTTATTGATTACCAGAACATCACCCATCCTGAAACTTGCTTATGTTAGCTCTTAACGCTTCAGACATGCTCACACATATCCGTATCGGAATCAATCACAGGCCTGGCTCGTGCCATCCCCCACCCTTTGCCCCTGCCCCATACAAATCAGTTCTGGCTGACTTCATCCTGCGAGCGTAGGAGGACACCAGCTCCAGCCAGTGTGACTCCAGTTGCTCAGACGTGATCTCACAAGAGCCTCCTGAGGTTGGTATTGCCGCAGTTCTTTGGACTCAGGGAACTTTATTACTTTTATCGTTTACTTTGCAGAAGATTTATAGGTCAGAATGCTAGAACCTGGATTAATTTTCAGGTACATCTCACTACAAAGTCAATAATTCCTTCTTTCTATTATTCTGGAAGAATAGTCAATCTTTGTGGATAAACCTTTTATTGACAATGCCCTTCTTCTGCCCTCCACATAAGCCCTAGTTTCCTTGCCCTCCACATATGTGGCAATGACTTAGGCTTACTTATGGCCCTCACTTCACTCCTGTGATTGGAATGAAGCATTCAGGCTACTAGAAGAACTTCAGAGGCACACTCTGTGTTGCATGCATTACAACTATTTTTAACATTGTGCTTTGACTCTGAGCCAGTTTCCTAAAGAGTAAAATATTGAATACTGAAAAGGTGAGTTGAGATTCCTAGAAAGAAAGATTTTAAAGGACAGGAAGTATGTAAATAGTGACCTGGAAGCAATCAGGTGCTTTGCATATTGAATGAATTAAGTCCATAACATTCTCAACCAAGGCCTGACCAAAACAAATTTAGTAGGAAATGGGAGAGGGAGAAAAGGAGAGAATTTTTCAATTAAAAACAAAAAGAAAAAAAATAAGAAACTTGAAACCATAACAGGTATTTTTTCAGCAGCCTGATTATTCAGGTCGGGGTGCCCAATCTGCTGCTTGAGGCTGTACGCTGATAATTTGAGGCCTGTTTTGCTTTATCTGTAGTGTTAAATATCGTGAAAAATATGCGTGGACAGCTTTTTGCTCATCAGCTTTCGTTAGTATTTGTATATTTAATGTGTGACCCAAGAAAACTCTTATTCTTCAAATCTGTGGCAGAAAAGAAAAATATCGGACACCCCTGATTTAAGCGGAGTATCCATCTCGCTCAGTGGTTCTCAACATTCCTAATGCTGCAACCCTATAATACAGTTCCTCATGTTGTGGTGACCCCCAACCATAAAATTATTTTTCTTGCTACTTCATAACTAATTTTGCTACGTTATGAATCATAATGTAAATATCCGATATGCAGGATGTATTTTCATTGTTACAAAGGGGTCACCACCCACAGGTTGAGAACCACTGGTCTACCTAATTGATGACGTTTCTGGTCTTGATTTAGTCATCATCTGTCTATATTGTTCCAGGTAAGATTTGAGGGGTGATTTCTCACTTGAAAGTTACAACATAGACACTGTAGTTATCTCTACCCCCACCTTGAATATTTTGTGTGACTCTGTCATTGCTTGCCCCTGCTTCCCATAACAAAATACCACAGCGCAGCTAGTCTGGCTTGAACAGCAAACACTCACTTCTCACATTTCCAGAGTCTAGGAAGTTTGAGATCAAGGTCCCAGTTGATTTGATTCCTGGTCTGCAGAGCTGGTGCTCCCATCTTTCCTCTTCCCGGAAGGGCATTAATCCCATCTCAGGGTCCCCACCCTCATGAACTCATCTAAACCTAATTACATCCCAAAAGCTCCACCCCAAAATACCAGCCTATTGGAAGACAGAGGTTTAACATAAAGATTTTGAAGTGGCTCAAATACATAGTGCATAACAATATCTATCTAAGTTGATGTTTTCTAAATAAAACATTCTACTGGTATATTTCTGCAATTGTCAGATTACATAAATGAAAACACACACTGAACTCTGAAAATGTCTATGAGCTATCTTATTCTGCACAAGAAATCACCAAGTCCTGTTTGTATCTTAAATCACCTAAATCTGTGCTTGTATCCCCTTTAAACTTAGGTGGAAGGAAAAGGCATGACGTGGGGCTACGTTCCCTGGCCATCCCAGCACAGACTACATTCTTTATAGCCTGGACTTTTATTATTGATCTTTAAAAATTATAGCCAAAAACCTATTTGAGATTCTTATCACTGAAAGTTTTTTTTAAAACTCTACCTATGTTATTTGAGTTATTAGTTCCCATGGAGATAAATTCTATACATAATGGATAGTGTCTGATACAAAGCATTCTCCAGTGCCCTGGCTGATGGAGCAGGGGTGGTGCCTGCCCTCCTGATGCTCCAGACCCTCTCTCTAATAGCAGACCCCAGAATGACCAACTCTGGGCACTCACTTTTCACTGCCCAAGGAGATGATTTGAAGACCCAGTTGGATGGGTTGTTTGAAGAAGAAATGGAAAAATCAGACACACACCCAAATCTCAGCGATTTGGGTAAACACAATAGCAACAAAGAGCAAATCCTAGAGGCTGTCAAGGGCTCCACATGTTCTGGGCCCAGACATCTACTGTCTACATTCCAGATTGAACTTTTGAAAGCCATTGCCAAAGTGAAAGGACGGCTTTGAGGCCCTGAATAGTACCCAGTAACTCAGAGACTCTCTGGTTGGAATATCTGTGTCAGCCCAGGACCCACCTTCTTGGCACCCTCTTTGCACCGTATGTTAGGAGAGCACCAGCTCTCTTCAGGACAACACAGTAAGCTGGGAGACAATTGATGGACACCTGGAAATTTTAGGTGGGAAATTTTCCACTTAGAATGCTACACTAACCCAGCTCTCACGTGAAATGCAGACTCTTGAAAAATTTACTCCCCTGTGCCCTTTCTTAAGGCGAATGGATTTTAGCAAATAAAGTGGACTAACAAAGAAAGTTGCTCAGGATCCAAACAGGTGATGATCAGAGGGAGGGAGATGGCACTGGTGAGACCTGACACAGGTGGAGCTCAGCCCAGGGCTGTCACATCAGGAGGTGGGAGGAGAGAGGCCCCACCCAGAAGATGAAGATGATAGAACATTCAATGTGGCAGAAAGGACTGAGAGACTGACATTCCAGGAAGGACTTTGGCGCTGAATTATTAACTGACACATAGATGATTAAGACCAAAAAAAAAAAAAAAAAGGAAAAAAGAAAATTAATTCAGGAGTGGGGGGAGGAACAGCATAAAAATACTGTCGGTGTATGACTCAGCTACACACCCATAGACATAGTAATGGAAACACTAGCTACTGATTTAAGTAAAAACGGGTAGTTTAACACACCAAGAGTGAGGGGCTCTGTGCAGGAGGAAGCTGTCCCCTTGCTCCAGGGCAACAGACCCTCCCTAACATTTAAAGTAGGGAAATAAAGTCGATGTAAGCCTCTTGTTTTGCAACTAATGAATGTAAATACTAAGAGGAAAAACTTACAACATGAAAGTCTTCAGAAAGCTGTGATCAAATCTGAGTGAGCCTGACAAAGATACTTGATTTATTCTAAATGCATCTGCATGGGCGGTGCCTGTGGCTCAAAGGAGTAGGGCACCGCCTCATACCCCAGAGGTGGTGGTGGGTTCAAACCCGGCCCTGACCAAAAACTGCAAAAAAATTTAAAAAAAAAAAAGTTATTAAATGCGTATCAGAACTTTTTTTTGTTTGTTTGCAGTTTTTGGCTAGGGCTGTGTTTGAACCCACCCCCTCTGGCATATGGGGCCAGCACCCTACTCCTTTGAGCCACAGGTGCCGTCCATGTATACAACTTTTGAGAAAACAGAATTAACCACTAACTTAAAAGCACAAATAAATGAAATAACCTACAAGTATAAATAAATAAAATAAGAAGTTTTGACTCAGAAAGAGAGTATAATGGAACTCAGGGAAAGGTCTATGAGTTTTTAACTCTGAGCCTAACCGTGCAGTAAAGCAACCTGGCTAGGAGGATGTAGGCAGATAACCAGATGAAAATAGCAATTTACACATCCCTCTGCTTCGAGTTTCACGTTCAATGTTTTTCTGAAATGATCTTATATTATTAGACTCTGTAACTGCAATCTGGTCCTTCTGATGCATAATCTACCCTTAGAGACAGAGTTCTTCACGACCCCCATGGAAGGGTGAGAAGCCGACTCTTCCATGTAAAATGGAAAGGGAGGTTCTCAAAGGCCAGAAGAAGGATTTACTCAAAGAAACATTTGTTGGTATTTTGTTTAAAGAAGTAAATCAGTAGGTAACTGAAAGATGAAGATAACCTACCAGGCATTTTAAGAGCCCTCATAAAAGGCTATTTATAGAATCTTAGTTCTGAAGGCGGCTCCCTCCTCCTGGAAGTAAGGAAACAGGTCCTGGGGCAGACATTACTTACTGAGGACACAGCACAGATTGGCACCATGGCCAGGAGAAAGAACTGAGGCCTTCTGAGTCATGATCTGGTTGCTAAAAAGTTTTGATCTTCTCTCTTTTTTTTTTTTTTTTTTTGCAGTTTTTGGCCAGGGCCAGGTTTGAACCCATCACCTCCAGTATATGGGGCCAGCACCCTACTCCTTTGAGCCACAGACGCTGCCCAGTTTTGATCTTCTCTTTAGGAAAAACTGTTGAGTAAATAGATAAAAACGCTAAGTAAGAAAGTATAGGTGTTTAAAATGCAAAGGAAATGAACCAAATGGTGAGATGAAAGGCAGGACTGGTGCAGGGGACTCAGGCAGGATTACTCAGAGGCATTCTCCTTAAACAGAGACCTCCCGTCTCTGCCCTGCTGGGGCTCTGGAAATGCTCTGGTCCTGCTGGTCTCTGGGATCACATGAGCAGCCCTAGTCTAGAGTCTTTCCCTGACAGGAAGGAGAGCAAGTGTGACCGGCTGGGGGATGTTCTGTACTGAGTGAATGACGCATGGGGACAGCATCATTTCAGAAAACATTTTTTGTGAGTTAGTCTTTATTCTTCTTATAATGAAATGCAGCATCATTTTTATAAAAATTTAGGATAAAAAATATTTTAGTTACCATTGATATAAATCACTCAAATGTATTTAAGAGAAAAGCTTTTGGCAGGCAGGTTTAGCAGACGCTCTCCACGTCGCTGAGTGTACGGGGTCTGCAGTGAAGGTTCCACTCACCGACTCACCTCTTCACCCTCCCTGTTATTCGCAGCTCTGATTTTGCCAAAGAAACAAAGTTATGGTCTTCATCGTGTGTCTGGACACACCCCCCCATAGTTTGCTTGTATGTTGTATACTCCCATAATTTCCCCTATGTTCAATAAATTATTATTTTTTTTTTTTTGCAGTCTTTTTTTGACTGGGGCTGGGTTTGAACCCACCACCTCCCGTATATGGGGCCAGCGCCATACTTCTTTTAGCCACAGGCGCTGCCCTCAATAATTTATTTTTGAGTAATTTTGATATACCAAGCAATTTTTCAAATTCTGGAATAAATTTTTCAAGCTCACGGATCTGGATTCATGAAAACTGCATCATATGCAAAGGACCCAAGGGGAGAGAGGTGGAAGCACAGTGAGGAAACTGGAAAAAAACAAACCAGGGACGAGAGCAGAGAGAGTGACAGGGCTCAGGCAGCAAGGCAGAGAAGGTCAGCAGGAGGCGTGTGAGCCGGGTAAAGCAGCGCATCACAGCAAGGCTCTGTGGACTCGTGAGGGGGACTCTCTCAAAGAGCAGATGTGTTCTGTATGATGATGGGTAGGAACGTCTTTTCCAGAAAGGTCAGGAATGTTGTGGAACCCGTGGGGAAGGAGGATAGGCCCTTTCACGTGAATGTTTGTTGATCTAGCAGGGACATTGAAGCATCGACAACATTCACTGCAGAGTAGACGGTGGAGAAACTGCAGGCATGGCTTGGAAACGCACAGGAGAGCTTACAGGACCACGGCTGACTTTTCCTCAACTCTCTGTCCCTGGAAAACAGCCCAGGGGAGGTACTTGGTCAAGTCAAATTCATGACTGCATGAGGATAATTATTACGAGGCGTGGGAAAGGATTTCCTGGAGGGCCTGTAATCTGAACCAGTAAGGACGAGTCAGACCGGCTGGTGAGTCTACTGCGTCCTGATGGGGAGAGGGGTAAACTGGAGCAGCTGATGACGGAGGCAGCACAGAGACAGCCACAGCACCATGTCAAGAAGAGACTAGAAGACCAAGGGCAGTCACAAGGTGACGACTTCAGTCCTCAGAGTTGAATCTGACGGGATTGTGTAGGTGGACCTGCAGGGTCACAGGTCACGAAGGTGTGCACGGTGGCCACGGTAAAGTCCTCTGCCACCGGCAGACCCCATGCACGGATCCTTCCCTCTGCTCGTCTTCCTACCCTCACCTGTTGCCTGACATAGTTGCTATTTGTTGTCCAAGGTGACGACTGCCCAGGACCCAGGTGCTCTGAGCATACCCAGGTGAGGACTTTCCACACGCCCTAATGATCTTTACCAAGGGTTTCCAGAAACAAACTTTCTTAACACTAATGTATTACTCAAGTGAAGGAGGTCAGTGAGAGGGAGGAACACGCAGGGCAGCTGACCCTTCACCCTTCACCACAGAGCCCAGTGGGGATGGAGGCCTCTGCTTTCTGAGCACCTGTCCACATGCAACTGCAGACCTGTGGGCAGGACGCTGAGGAGCTGGGCTGTTATCGTCTCCACCCTAAAGTAGTTTGCAAAGTGCGTTGGTATCCGTGATCCCAGCTGTTCTATATAAAAGCCTGTGAGCCCGTGGTGGGATAACTGAACCCCGGATCACCCTTTCACTGGGAGCAACTTCCTAGAAAACCAGACAAAAGACATAAAACTGTTATCAAATGTTTGACAACGGGCCTCTCAAGGCCATGCCGCCTGACAGCGGGGACCGGGTGACGGGCCTCCCCCAGCTTCTCATCTGCAGCTGGCTCCTGGATGGCAGCGCAGGAAACCAGAACCGAAGAGGAGTCGATATTTGCCGTCTTTCTCCTACGGAGAATGTTCGCCAATGCCTGGATTAAACCAGGAAAGAAAAAAGATCATGTTATTCTAGGTTATGCTTGTCGCATGGGCACAATAATAAAGCTAAATAAATAAATGAAAGAGTAATTGAATGGATGAGTGAGGGGTCAGCACTGGGAGTCCCACTAGCAATCACAGCCACTAGAGTAGCAGAGATAGGAGACGACGTGGAGAAAGGGCTCCCGAAATCTTCTCACGGATCCTGCACTTCTGTGCCTGACTGGTGAGCTATGTGTGCAATACAGTGAGACTCCCTGAGGCCAGGAAAGAAGCACTAAGAATTTATAAACCAAACAACCCAGAGTTCACAGGCTGAGCTACAGTCACAGTCCACACACCCAAAGCGCAACTTAGGAAGAGCTGAGCCCATAAGGTCCACGGCATAGTGGCCGTGCTCACCTTGACACAGACTCAAGGCCGGTCTACGTGTAATCTTCTGAAGCATAGAGGCAAGATCCGAAATGATCAAGATGCTCTTCACAGAACTTAACTGCCAATCAAAACAGAACTCAGCACTTTTTAAAGAAAGATAACAAATTGTGACAGTGACAACATAGCATTTACAGGGTCCAGAATCCATACAAAAAAATAGTAAGCCCAAGGAGAAGCTGGCAAAGGCGAGCATTAGCCTGAAAAAAAGACCAGTGGACGGAAACGTTTCCAGATTACAGAGATGATATACTTTTCAGGGAGGACTTTAGAACAGCTATTAAAAATAGCCACAGGAATTTGGGGGGAATATGAACATGGTGGATATTTAAAGATACAAAAGAGAAGAAGTGCAACTTCTAGAGCTGACGTGTATTTTATTTTATTTTATTATTTTATTACGTATTTATTTAGAGACAGAATCTCAATTGTCACTCTCATTACAGTGCCATGGTGTCACAGCTGACAGCAACATCAAACTCTTAGACTCAAGCAATACTCCTGCCTCAGCCTCCCGAGTAGCTGGGAGTACAGGCACCTGCCACATCACTTGTGTAGTGTTTAGAGATGAGGGTCTTGCTCTTGCACAGGCTGGTCTGGAATTCCTGAGCTCAAGCAATCCGCCTGCCTCAGCCTCCCAGAGTACTGGGATTACAGGTGTGAGCCATGGCGCCAGTCTCTGAAGCTTATTTTAAATAAAAACCTCATCTGATAGAATTTTTATTTGTTTGTTTGTTCGTTTGTTTTTGGCCAGGGCCGGGTTTGAATGCACCACCTCTGGTATATGGGGTCAGCACCCTACTCACTGAGCCATAGGCACCACCCTCTCAACTGATAGAATTAATAGCAAAGTGGGCAATACAAAATATATCAGCAAATTTGAACATAGAAGAAGAGGAATAAAAAAAACTAAAAAGCAGAGGAACGAGACCTAATGTTCTCTAGAATTATATCAAGCAGTATAAAATACATGTATTGTGAATCCCAGTAAAGGGTAGAAAGAGACAGAAAATAATTATTGCAAAGATGTAATAGTTGTGATTTACTTCACATTTCATGAAAACTATAAATTCATACAGCCAAGATACTAAAGGAACCCCAGTATTATAAACAAAGAAAAACCACGGGAATGCACATCCCAATCTAGTTGATAAAAAGTAGTGATCAAAATTTAAAAAACAAAGATGTAAAAGCAGTCAGAGGGGGAAAAAAGATAAAGAAAATACCAGAGTAGAAAGGTGAGAATTATCACAGATGTCTTTGCAGGAATGATACAAGCCAGAAGATACGGAGCTTTAAAACACTGAAAGGAAACAACGTTTCTATAAACTTAGAATTTTATGTCTACTGAAAATTTTCATGTTAAAAAAAAAAAAGGCAAAATAAAAGGTTTTTCCAGATGAAGAAAATCTAAATTCATCACCAGGAGATGTGCGTTAGGAAACAAACTAATTTTTGCTGGCTGGGAAAAAAAAGAAAAAAATACTGGGCAGAAACAGGTTTAAACATAGGAATAAAGATTACGAGAAATAATAACCAGGTAGTGATGTAGCTGGGATGTTTGTCTGCCCAAATCTCATGTTGAAATTTGACACCCAGGGCTGGAGGTCGGCCTGGGGGGCTGTTTGTCCCCTGGGGGTGGATCCCTCATGGGGCTGGATGCCCTCCCAGTGTAACGAGTGAGGTCTGGCTCTGTTAATTCACAGGGGAGCTGCTTGTGTCAAGTGTGGCAGCCCTGCCACTCTCTCTCCTTCTCTGGACATGTGACACAGCGGCTCGCCCTTGGCCTTCTGCCTTGACTGGAAGCTTCCTGAAGCCGCTGCCAGAAGCACATGCTGGCTCCCTGCTTCTTGTACCCTGCAGAACCATGAGCCAAAGAAACCTCTTGTCTTTGTAAATTACTCAGCCTCAGATATTTCTTTATCTAGCAACACAAATCTAATAGAGGTAGGTAAATATAAAATACATTTCTTCTTTCATTTTGAATTCATTTAGAAGATAATTCACTGACAAAATTGAAAGAAATCAAAAGCCATGGTACTAAAGTATCCTCGGTGTAGAGAATCTAAGACAGCCGAGGCACCCAGAGGGGGATGGACATACCCTGTGGTGTGGGTCTCATGTTCTAAGTAAAGTAACAATATTATTTGAAAATAGATTGTGAGGAGTTAGAGATGCATATTTTCACTACAAGAGTAACGATTATCAACAAAAGTATGATCTCTGCTCCTCTTGGGGACACACAGTAATGTCTGGAGACAATCTTAATTGTCGGCACCAGGAGAAGATCCAGCTGGCGATCTGCAGGGTGGAGGTCAGGGATGCTGCCAAATACCCTCTGGGACACGGGATGGCCCTGCACAAAAGAACTGCCCAGCGCAGAAGATCAGCAGCAGTGCCACCGCCAAACTCTATCCTCTCACTCAACTCATCGACCAATCGAAACTTGCAGGAAACAGGCAAATAATTAAACTTAAGGGAGAGCAAAGGGATGTTTCAAGGCTTCCAGTGAAAACAGGGTGATATCAGCCCTCAAGGACGTTTTCTTCTTTCTAATGACCACTGTGAACTGGCAGCAGCAGGTTGAGGGGGACAGTGACGGTTTAACCCTGCCTGCCCTGGGCAGAAGCCCCTGAAATTTCACCCGCCCACGTGCTGGTGGTGTCCCCATTGAGCAAATGGGAAGTGGAGCATGGGCCCTTCTGCAGATACAAATGGGGGCTAAAACCCATCTGAGACTTTCAGCAACCCTGTGAGAAAGGCCGTGCTTGTTCTCCCTGCTTTACGGGTAAGGATGCTGCATTTGCTAAGTGTGTGGTCAGTTGGCGGGGATAAGATTCAAACTCAGGGGGCTGCAATGGAGCAGGTCATTGGCGGGGATAAGATTAAAACTCGGGGGGCTGCACTGGAGCAGGTCATGGGCGGGGAGAAGAGGCAACCGCGGGGGGCTGCAGTGGAGCAGGTCATTGGCGGGGATACGAGTCAAACTCGGGGGGCTACAGTGGAGCAGGTCATCCTTTTTTGTTTAGCATCTGATGCTCTTTTTTGTATTTGCATAACTGCCCCTTTATGAATTGTGGAAGGAGGCCAGGCCTCTCCACCATTGCAAAGGCTGATGCCGATACGCCAAAATCCCACTTTCTCGACCTTCTTTGCAACCGCAGCCTGGGAAAGTCATCGGTGTGAACCCAATTCCAGTCATTGCAGCGGTGAGGCGGGGCTGGTTAATGATATGACCGCACAAAAGCAGGTTCACAGATGTGCACAGTGGCATCGGAAATGAGATGTGCTGTGGCCACACGATATTCACCACGAGGAAGGATGAATTTCAAAGCATGCTGGGCGCGAATCAAACCAGAACCCGTGCCTAGTGAAGGAAACCATCACGAAAAACCATGTGTCATCTGCGTCCACTTATGTGAAATGTCCCACACACCAAATCAGAAAGACAGAGAGTAGCTTAGTGTGTGCCAAGGGCTGGAGGGCTGGGAAGGTTTGGAGTGGCAGGTAATGGGTTCAGGGGTTCTTCTGGGGAGGTGAAAGGTTTTTAAGTTAATTGTCACCATGATTGCACAGCTTTGCAAAGATACTACAAATACTGAATTATACTCTCAAAAGGGGGAAGTTTCTGGCATGTCAATTATATCTCAATGATGTTATTGTTTTAAAAATCTGTTCTGTAATATGCGGTAGCCATGGATCAGGCCAGCGTCTGTGGCCAACTCCCAAGGCTGCCGCGTCCCTGCTGAGGGGAGATGAGGTTTTGGACTGTGGTCTCAGCAGCTTCCAACAGCCTTTGTTCCTACCTGTTTCCCAACCACGTTCTCCAGAAACCCTTGGCCTTTCTATGTGTTACCCAGTGTGTGTTTAATATACTTCCTGTCTTAAATAAGGCATAGTCAGTTTCTGTCAGAGGCCAGATATGGAAATTGGTACCAAGAGTGTTTACAGATGACACAGGGAAACAGTAAAAATCAGGAATTGATATTCCAGCCTGTTGTGGTTAGGTAATAAATGCTCAGCTGGTATTAAGAGAGAACTTGGGCAGTACATTATAAAGCACATAATGCAATTATTAATTGTAGTAATTTAGGATGAATTTACACTACAGCTAAGGATTTAGGAGAAATAGCAGCCATTGCCACAGACATTGGACAGCATCAGGGGTTCAAGTCCTTTAAGGCTGCCCAGTTGGTCAGTCTCACCTAGAAAAAGAAAATGAAAAGTTTAAATTTGTAAATATGTTGGTCAAGGCATGGACCAGGCACCAGGCCTTTAGTGACCATGTTGAAAGAATTACTGGTACAGTGTAGCTGTAGGCATGTGTTAGCTAAAATCTAAGGAACTCTAACCCTATACAAGGCTGGTTCACCCACGCTGAATGTATATGAATGCCAGGCCTCACATGCAAAATCTAAGGTGTCCATTGGGAAAGCACGAGACCCAGGGATTGGATTAAGGGCACAGAAGAGCCCATGGAAAATTCAGAACACCGTCAAACTTTCACCTCTCCGAAGACTTGTGGCCAGCCAGGGCATATCACCTTACTTATTGGGGGGACTGCTCTTGCCTACATTATTCAGGTCTCTGGAAAAACTTCACCCAAGAAAGGGTTTGTGCAAGAAGAAGCCACCTCGTCTCATGTCCTAAAGCCATCATTACTTAATATCTACAGATCTCTAACCAGAGTCAGATCCCAACGAGCGCCAGGACAGGATTGCCACAGAGGAGAATCTTCAGAACTAACCTAATTACAAGTCCTTGCTAATTTCTCTTGGCAATAATCTAAGAAAACTTGCTACAATATCATCTCAGGGGCATAGTCTGTAAACCAGTAAACACTGTCCACAGACCAAGACTGACCAGCTGCCCACTTAAGTAAATGAAGTTTTACGGGAGCAGAGGCAGGTCGACCATGGCAACGTTCACACCACAGTGACACAGCTGAGTGGGTGTAACAGATCACGTGCCCTGCAGAAGTTAAGCCATCTCGCTCTGCATAGAAACTTTGCTCACCCTCACTTAGGCCAAGGAGAAGTTAATCTTACCCGAGGCTTCAGTAATAAGAGTTTTAGCCTCCATGTGCTAATCTACAGCAACTAGAGCTCATTCTGATTGCTTAACCAGTTGCTTTAAGAAACTTAAACCTTATTGTACCCAATTAAAACTAGGAAGCCAGAAATTTCTTAGGAAAATGAAGAACATGTCAAATACTTAGGGTGGCGGATTTTTGGCAAAGATGTTATTATATGCAACCTACCCATCCACCAACTGCTTTACTGGGAGGTCCAGAACTGTTGCCTCGCAAAGGTTTTGAGAAAGGCATTGGTGGGAACGGCACCAACATCTCTGAAAGTTAGTAAGTCTGCCTCACTCTTGCATCAGAGTGTGTTAATCTTCACTAAAAATCTCCCCTTGTAGATGTAGATTTTAATAAATTTGGGAACAATATGATATCCTCTATATATACCAGGCAACTTGCCTTTCCAACCACCCAGTGATGGTCGGATGGGCTGAGGGGAAAGGTGGCCACTGGCACCTTGATGGAGGGTGGGCATGGATTTAGTAATGTGATTATCCTGTCACGGAAGCCAACTTAAAAACCATTATTTTGGGTGCCTAAAGCACCATGAGCAAAGGTGAGCCCTGAGCACATGGTGGGGTCCTGACAGTGACAGCTTGATGACATTGAACTCTCCCTGACCAAAAGGATAGTGATCGGTCCATCTGGAGAAGCCCACACTTAGCTTTCCTGTCACTCCAGAAATGCCTAGATCTTCAGTATGTCATTATAGTCCCTTAGAGTTCTGTCTATCCATTCTAACCATTTGTAAGGATGATTCTTTCATGTCTTACTTTTCCATAACATCTTCAAAAGAACGAAGACAAATTTTACTCTCCTCCACAACCCCAGTGAGGAATGTTACCTTTATTATACTGGACTGTAAAGACCTTGGTTTTAGGAGAGTGAACGCTTTCTAGCTTCCAAGGCTAAGAAATAACATCCCAGCAAAAACAACATGGAAGGAAGACCACCAGTGTATTTGCTCACAAGTCTCCCAACACCTGAAAGAGAAACGAATTGCCAGAGGAAGACATTTGAGACTGCTGAGCACATCAGAGTGCACCCCTCTCCACATGGGTAGCCTCCAGCAGTTTCCCAGGCTATTTTTTTTTTTACTTTAATTATTTTATTTTATTGTGGTAAGAAGACTCTAAATGAGATCTAACCCTTAACAACCATTTTTCACTGTGCACTAGGGGAGTGCTGATGTCGGTGTGAGGTTGGGCTACAGAGCTCCCCCCAGATCCCCTCCCTTACTGCACTTCACCTCCGTTCCCCTGCCCCGATGCCCCTGAGAATCACATTCCACTCTCTGAGTCTACGTCTGACTCTGACCGTTTAGAGATCACTGACATTTGTGCTTCTGCCCATAACGTCCTCCAGGTCCATTCGTGATGTCCCATAGTTGTTTACAAGATGTGAAAACAAGCCAGGTGAGGGAGCTCATGCCTGTAATCCCAACCCTCTGGGAGCCTGAGGCAGCTGGATGGCCTGAACTCAGGAATTTGAGACCAGCCTCAACAAGAGTGAGACTCTGTTTCTACCAAAAATGGAAAAACTAGCTGGGTCTCATGGCAGGTACCTGTAGTCCCAGCTACTTGGGAGGGTGAGGCAGGAGGATCATTTCAGCCCAAGAGTCTGGGGTTGCTGTGAGCTGTCATGCCAGGGTACTCTACCCAGGGTGACAGAGTGAGGCTCTTTCTAAAAAATAAATAAAACAGGGTGGCTCATGTGTCTCAAAGGAGTAGGGCGTCGGCCCCATTTGCCAGAGGTGGCAGGTTCAAAGCCAGCCCTGGCCAAAAACTGCAAAAAATAAAATAAAATAAAATATGAAAGCAGTTTAAATGTTCATGAACAGATGGATATAGAAAATCTGATATATACATACAATGTTATTATTATATTATTAAATATTCAGTCTTAAGAAGGGAGGAAGTTTAATAATACCATGTTTCCCCAAAAGTAAGACCTACCCAAAAAATAAGCCCTAGCAGGATTTCTATGCTTTTGTTAAATATAAACCCTACTCCGTTAAGACCTAGTGATGGGTCTTATGGCCATGCATTTTGGCATGGAGCAGTAAGGAAGACTGGAATACCTTTTATCTGCCACAACTCCTTTCTCCGAGCCGGTCACACTTGCACGGGTGCGCATGTGGTAACTGCGGTCATAGGCATGCTATTGTGCATGTGTGAACGGCTAGGGGAAAGGAGTTCACACATCACTAGAGCCAGCCCCACCAACAAGGTCGGCTCCCCCTGTCAGGTTCCAGAAGAAGATGACTTAACTGTATTTGAATAAATGTAGATTGTTGTATTATACTTAATAAAAATAAGACATCCCCTGAATATAAGCCCTAGTGTGTCTTGAGAAAAAAATAAATATAAGACAGTGTCTTATTTTCGGGGAAACACGGTAGCAATTTGAAATTTCTATGTATCCCAGACTTCAATAAGAGCAATGAATAGAAGAATAGCAAATGAAATATATTTCCATGATTCATCCTTACATTTGACAGAAAAAGCCTTACAGACAAAGCCTGATGACTTTGTAAAGCAATTATATCCAAGTATAGAATAGTGATAATAATTAATGTCAATCTCTCATTAACTAAACATGATTTGCCCATATTTATAAATTAGTTCTAAGGTTCAAGATAAATTGAAAGCTTTAGATACTACTTGAATTGCTTGAGATTGGAAAGCACAGGTTATTATTATTCGAAGCAGTGAAAAACTGAATATGTACAAACAAACAACGTAGTGTTTTCTCACTTATAACTAAAGATTTGAAATTCAAACTTTATTACAAAGCAAAGTACCTTGGCTTTTGGCTTAGAAAATCTGATGAAATTAAAATAGCTAATAGTAATAAATTTTATAATAGTGGTTTTTATTTATTCCCAGATCCTTTTAGATGTGAAGATATAAAGAAAGGGATGAACATTTTTGTCAGAAAAAAGATAAACATGCAAATATTGCCACACAATACTGAGGAATTCTCTGACACCCTGATCATAAAATGGAGATTTCTGAGATTAAAAGAAATGCTTTAAAAACCATGTGAGGTGCAAACTGGGACTGTTCTGGACAAACTGGACATATGTAATGTAATTTTTATCTGGTACTGTCATGTATGAATTAAGAATTATTCAAGGTAATTTAAAATTTAAAACTATTTACCTTCACTGCGAACTCCATGTTTGTGGCTTTATGTATACATCTCTTGCAAACAGAATAGGAACCAACTCCAATATCTTCTTTTACTTCATATCCATCAGTAAACTGAATACTGTTCCTGTGCAACTGCTACAAACAAAATTATCAACTGAAGAAGAGTTCTGTAATGCTTTTAGTGCATTTCATAATATGGGACTATGATACCCAGCATGTATTATTGACGGTAATAACTATAAATATAAATGAATGTAAGTAAGCATAAAATGAATATAGCACCTATTCTTCTATGAGTGCATTTCATATTTAAAAGTGTTTACTATAAAATGTACAATAAGAAATATGACTTTCAAAAAAGCTTATCTTAAAAAGAAAAACTGAATATGTACAACAGAAAAAGTAGAGGTATTTGATAAAGAACCCACAACTTTGTGATTTAGCCCCATTCCACTCCCCAAATGGCTAAAGGTTTTTGTAACACCTTTACAAATGAGGGAAAATTTGAAAACTCTGGTATAGAAGGAAAAGGTTTAGGAAGATTTAGAATTAGAACATCTGGATTCTTATCTCAGATGCACTCCTTACTACTTATAAGCCATGTAATGCTGAGCTTGTGTTGTCTCAGAGAGTAATGGTGAGGATTAAATAAAAACAATGTACACTTTGCAAGCAATATCTGTTTTCATCCTGGACTTTCATTAGCCATTCCCCTTCTTTCTTCACCCTCAAGTCATAGCTTTACACAACTTCTGCTAAAGAAGCTATTCATGGGTTAGGGACTAAGAACATGTGGTAGATGATGAACAGCAAATTATTGGTTCTATAAATAGGCTGAGGTAAGCTGTGCTGCCCCTGGCCATAACAATATGGGACTTCTATGTCTATGAACTTTGTATAGTTTAAAACTTGAATTCTCTAGAACATCAAGTTTGTGGTTTTTATGTTAAGTATAGAATTTATAATTAAAAAACTTGCCAGATATCCATGTACTTGCACAGTAAAAAGACAGTCTTTTTCAACATGAAACTTGTTTTAAAAAATCAGAGTCTTAACTAATTTTATAGAAACATTCATGAAAAAAAATTTTAGAGCAAAAGCAACTTAATCATCAACCAAATTCAAGCACTAATGCTACCCTAAAATAATTCAATGCTTCAAAAGATATATCTAGTTTCCTCCATAATTATAAACAGGAATTAAATTTATCTTTCTATAATATTAGTGTAAGAAGAAAGAAATCTAATGGTTTCTACTACTTGTATTCTTCTAACGATATTTACTAGTCCAGTCTCCTGTTACAAACACATACCCATAGTCCTACGGAATCCTGCTTCTTCTATGGCCTTTACCTACTTTTTCTACAATTCTGATGAACAGATGGGGTAAGGCGGTAGGGGGCACCCTAAGGCAGTACCCATAACCATTTCTTCCTAATGACAAAAGAGGCTCCAGAAGAACAAACAAGAACACAAAACTTGGAAAACTAAAGATTTGAGTTCATTTTTATTTATTTATTTTCTTGAGACAGAGCCTTAAGCTGTCACCCTGGGTAGAGTGCCATGGTATCACAGCTCACAGCATCTTCAAACTCTTTGACTTAATTTATTCTCTTGCCTCGGCCTCCCAAGTAGCTGGGACTACAGGCTTCTGCCACAACGTTCGGATATTTTTTGGTTGTAGTTGTCATTTTCATTTGGCAGGCCCAGGCTAGATTTGAACCCACCAGCTCTGGTGTATGTGGCTGGTGCCTTAGCCACTTAAGCTACAGGTGCCGAGCCCATTTTTATTTCTTATATCTTTCTAAAGCAGAGGTTGTCATACTATGGCCTGTGAGTCAAATCTTTTTTTGTAAACAAAGTATTACTGGGACACACATATGCTCATTTATTTATGTAGTATCTATAGCTGTTTTTGTGCTACAACAGCAGAGTTAGTAATTGTGACAGAGATCATATAGCCCATAAAGCCTCAAAATTTATTATCTGGCCCTTTACAGAGGTGGTAAGGCATTAAGGGACTAGGAGACCTCAATTCATCATAGTTGACTTGAGAGGGGCAGGAGAGGAAACAAACTAGCATGATAAACATTTTGAGGCACGGGAGAGAGACAAGACAGTGATATTTGTCTCAACTCTCTTAGAATTTTATTTTCAAGTCACATGGGTAATACAGGATTTGGGTTCTTATAATTTTTCCAATGACAGGTGGAAGAAATTTTTAAGAGTAACATTAATGATATAAAATGTATTTTAAACTGCTTGCTCTGAGTCAGCAGAAAAAATCTAATCTAATTCCTCACACAACAACTGTATTTTAAAACATTTCAAATTAAAAATTATCTAGACCAGGGATCCTCAAACTTTTTAAATAGGGGGCCAGTTCACTGTCCCTCAGACCGTTGGAGGGCCGGACTGTGGGCCCTGGGATGAGTCGGCTGCTAAGTAGGACAGGCAACAGCGGCAAAAACACCCGGCGGGCCAGATAAATGTCCTAGGCAGGTTGCATGTGGCCTGTGGGGCATAGTTTAAGGACGCCTGATCTAGACATTCACTTACCTGAACAATTGAATGTACACCAACTGTCTGCATAGCTTGGCTTTCATCATCTGAGGTAATAGCAACAAAACTAAACCCCCGAAAAAGCTGATGTGCATTAGCACTAGGTGGAATGCCAGGTGAATCTGAAAAAAATAAGACATTACTAAGAAAATTTCTCTGAAAGGTAATTAAGGAATAATTGTTGACATTACAACCTTTCTCCCTTATTCTGGAATTGTACTTCTCAGGTCCTCAGTATATACCTCTTGCTATCTAGGATACTTTAGTAAGTCACTATATCAGATCTGTCCTGATCACTTATTGCCACCACAACTCTAAGATCCTAGTCCTTCAGAGCCTAGAAAATAGCTAAGTCATTTGAACACTATAATAAGTTCATGAATTACTGGGTTAATGATATTTGAAATTAGCACTGTCCCACAGAACTTGGAATTAGGAGAATTTTCTTTACGTGTGCTAGTATGACAACCCTAGCCACACACAACTACTGAGCACTTGAAATGTGCCTACTGTGACTAAGAAACTAAATCTTTAATATTAAATTAATTTAAATGTAATTAGTCACATGTGGCTATATGGGATAGTACAGCCCTAAGTCATAACCTAGCAATATTATGCCTCCTACTTCAGAGATACAAAGTCGATCTACAGCAAATTCAGGAGATTTGAGAATAACATAGAGTTACCCCAGAAAAGGTTTTCTGATTGAACAAGTAAAAACATATATTTATTGTACTATATATTTGGACTTTCACATTTTCTCCTTACCTTTGGGAGTTTTTGCAGTAAACTCAGGATCAAAATAGAATGTATCCTCAGGCCTGCCAGTTGCAGGTTTAAAAGGTGGATGAATTTCTCTTCTATACAATTTCTGGAGGCAAAAAAAGGACTTAGATATGGGCTAATTATAAAAATACACATCAAGCACATTTCATTTTATACTTACATTCCAGTCTATTGTTGAGAAAAATGAATGTCTTTTAATTTCTTCAACTCCATCTGGTCCTGCACCTATTAACAATTGATAGTAACTTTATTCAAGGGAAATGTATATAGTATTTAGTCTTTGCTTTTAATACTTGCCAGAATATTTAATAATCCAGCCTCAAAAACAAATATCCACCCTCCCAAACACCAACAAACACATAAAATAAATAAATAATTTTTTTTACCTAGTCTGTTTGCAGGATTTCGTTTGAAAAGCATTCGTAAAAGACTCTGGGCTTCAGGACTCAAAAACTGTGGCATCCCAAGTTTGGCTCTGTGTAATAAATCCACATAATATTTTAATTTTTTGGTGGCATCTGTACTTTTAACTTATTTTTAAGTTAAAGCTGATCTTATTTAGATGGCTCCTGTTTTACTTGCGCTTATCTGTGTGTGTGTTTAGTTTTATGCCATTTTATCACATGTAGGGGCTCCTGTATGGATGTGCCATAGTCTGCTTATCCATTAATCTGTTGAGAACATCTGGATTGTGTCTAATTTTAGGCTATTATGAACAAAGCTACTATAAGCATTCATGTATGGTTTTTATGTGAACATACAATTGAATTTTAGTCCATAATCTTCTAATGAACATCTTCTGGCACTATTACTAAGAACTTTGTTACCTTGGGAAAGCTAATCCCTTTGGGTCTGTTATCACTTTTTCATAAGCAAGGAGATTGGCTCTCAACCTATAACCTTGGAACCCTTTTTCAAAGGGAATTTAACAAACTCAACATTTAAAACTGTTAAGAAAATATGTGGTTCATTTGCCACTTTTTCCTTCCTATTCCATTTAACACCTGCTACAAGGAAGGGGAACTGGTGGGAAAGAGGTTTGTGGGATATCAAGGACTCCATGCTATATGGTATGAAAACCACTGGCCTAGGTGGGCTTGAAGGTCTGTTTCAGCTCTAATGATCCCTTACGTTTGAAAATAATAATGGAATTGAAAAAAGGGCTAGCAGAGAAATTCCTATTTCAGAAATAGATCCAATAGTGAGTTGTTACTGAACTCCTATGCACCATACACTGTTTAGTGCTGATGATACAGAGATAAAGATAGCTTACCATGGTCAGTGGGGAAGATGGACATAGGTAACCCCAGTACAGTAATTCGGAAGGATATATGCAAAGAGTACTAAAAGAACAGTAGGAAATACATAATTTAACATGAAATTGTGAAAGACCTTAAAATGTTATCTAAAAGGCTAAATTATTTGGCCAGTGCTCCTTCAAATTTTACTGAATAACATTAATCCCTCTAGGTATTTAGTAACAATAAAAATATTTCATGGTTCAATGAGTTTGTAGAATGCTATCTATCTTGTTGGAAACATAGAATAAAAATACTGCATAAAAACAGCTGAGAAATCTAGAGTAAAGAAGTCAGTATTTTCTAAACATTTGTTTCTAGCACCTCTTTTCAGAGACTACCTATTAATATTCTGTACAATGAAGATTCTATTGACCAAAACTGGGGAAACAACTCTGTATTAAATAATAGGGATGTAGCACAGGTCTTCAAACTGTAGACTAACAATACCAGATTTATTTTCAAGAAAGTTCAAGGGTAGTAGAATAATAGTAACAGAAATTCACCATTTTTGAATTCCTTACAGAATAGTTTTATCAAGTAATGACTATCAATGGATGAAACAATCAGATGAAAGCTTGACAGGGAACTGTATAATGGAGGAATCGGGTGACCACTGAAAATTACCACTAAAAGTAGGGGCAACAAGGTTTTGTAAGCCTCCTGGTATAATGTATTAGGGAATGCACAGTACAAGGTACAAAATAATCTTGCCAAAAAAGAACAGGGGAGCAAGTTAATAACACAAGGAGAATCAAAAGTTTCCAAACTCCAGGAAAAGATTGTTATGTAACTATGGTAACAAGAGAACAGCCAGAATTGGTTTTAAATCCATTCAACTAGTCAATGACAACTTGCCTGGCGAAGACAATTGCAAACCAACCAATTAGTAACTGCTATTTGTCTCTGAAAATTAGCCAAACAGGAATGGACTCACTCTAATGAACAAACGTGAGGGTTAAATGATCAATAACATTCCTGCCCAAATAATCACATTCTCACAGAAAATGTCAACCTCACTTATGGACCTGAAAATCTGCCACTTCTCAAACTCTACCCTTTCCCAAAATCCTGCACAAGATCAGTGGTCTACTCTGTTTAGAAAGACTATTGAATCTGCATTGTTCTACTTTGCTGTGGTAAGCAAAAAAACAGCTTTATGCTCCTTCCCTCCAGATACTAAGAGGTGGTCTCGCCTTTTGACTAGATAGCAGAATTCTAGACCACAAATGACTTGTTTTCTATGAGTAAATAGTAGGGGAAAAACAGAGGTAGACTATTCTAGATTAACAGAAGCTTAAGAAACACAACCAAGTTGAGTATGTAGACTTGATTTGGATCCATCTGTAAAGACATAGTTTGGAGACAATCTGAAAAATTTGGTTAAGGATTGGCATTAGAGGATACCTAAACATTATTAGTTTTGTTAGATGTGGTTATGGAAGAAAATATCCATATTTTTAGATGTAGGTGAGAAATGATAGGTCTGGAACGCTTAAGATATTTCAGTAAAGAAGAAAAAACAATAAAAGAACAGACAAAAAAATATGGCAAAATCTTGATAACTGTTAAATTTGGGTGGTGGGGACATGTATTCATTATCTTATTTTATTTCTGAGAATTTACATTTGGAAATTTTTGTAGTTATGAAAAAAAGAAAAACGGGCAGAAAACAAATGGTCAAACTAAAGAGACCAAAAGGGAAATGGTTAGAGAGGCGGAGTAGATGAGAGTATGAAAAAACTAAGGGGAGAAGGAGTACCCAACAATGTCAAATATTCTCAGAGGTTTTCCTTAACTGTCCCATCTAAAATGGCTCCTTCCCTCACCCCTTCTCTCATTCATTAAAGGGTCACTATTAGAATAGAGTACCTTGGTTTATTACCCCTGTAGTTCCTGTTACTATCTGAAATTATATTTGTTTAAATAGTACTCATCTCCCCCACTAGAACATAACCTCTGTGAGACCACTGAAGATCTAAGTTTTGTTTACACTGTATCCCAAGTACACAGAGCAAAAATTCGATTATCTGTTAAATGAATCATGTTAATGCTACTGGTTTTAGCAACCTGAAGACTACAGATAAGCATAGTGAGAGCCATTTCAGTAGAGTGATGGGGATGAATAACAAATAGGCTGTGCAATAAAAGAAGCCAAACAAGTAGTAACAGCATAGACTACTCTTTAAAGAGGCTTTGTGTTGAAAGGATGCAGGAAGATGGTGGAGTAGTGACTTGAAAGGAAGGCCAGGTCAAAGAAAGGGTTGTTTTTTTTTTTTTTAAACAACACCAATGTTTGTTAGCTGAAAGGAAGAGACCAAAGCAGACTGAGCAATAAAGTTTCAGTAATGAAAGCTCAGTGAATATTCGTTTATGTAGCACATATTTTAAAATCTTTATTGTGTAGAATAACATAAAATACCAAAAAAAAGCCCCAAACAAAAAGAAAACACTCAAAGTACATAGCTCAATGATTCACCACAAAGTGAATAGTCATCTAGCCAAGAAATATAACATTGCCAGAACTCCTCATTTAATGTAACCACTTTCCTTATTTTGCTTCAAGCTTTTACCATCTAAATATGGACCCTAAAAGACTATGTTTTAGTTTTGCTTGCTTTGTAAACTTTATAAAAGAATCATAGAATATTTATTCTTTTGTGTCTTGAACTTCCTTTCCTCAACATGCTTGTGAGATTTACCCAAGTAAAGCATATTAACTGTGGTTTGTTCATTTTCTCTGCTGCATGGCATACTACACCCATGAGCCAAAGACCTCAGCCTGTTTTTGTATAGCTCTTGCATTAAGAACTGTTTTACATTCTTACAGGACTGGAAATAATACAAAGAAGATTATTTGACAGAGACTGTGTGTGGCCACCAAAGCCTAAAATATTTATAGATAGTAAACGCAATTAACTTGTATTTGACTGTATGAATATACCATCATTCACTAATCCATTCTGTTACTGATACAGTTTCCACTTTTTGGCCATTACAAACAATACTGCTGTGAACAACTTTGACTTGTTTCTTAATGTGCAAGTACCTACATTCTTATATATTGGGTCCACGCCTAAAAGTGGGATAAACAGATGAGGATATACACATATTTGTCTTCAGAAGATAATTACAAAACAAAAAAATATGAAAAGTGGGGCAATGCCTGTGGCTCAAAGGAGTAGGGCGCCAGCCCCATATGCCAGAGGTGGCAGGTTCAAACCCAGCCCCGGCCAAAAACTGCAAAAAAAAAAAAAAAAAAAAAAACTAAACTAAAAGTGAAAGAAGTGAAAGGAAGATAATGATAAAAACTGCTTTCCAAAGTGTGGTTATATGAGTATTTATATTCCTTCCAGCAATGTATGAAAGTTGCCACTATTCCACATATCATCAACTTTTTTTATTGTTAGTCTTTTAATTTTAGCCATTCTGATGGGTATGCAGTGATAGCTCATTGTGGTTTTAATTTGTATTTTCTGATTAATGAGGTTGAACATCTTTTTATAAGTTTTTTGGCCATTGAATATCCTTTTTGTGAAGTCCTCCATTTTCTCACCCATGTTTTTACTGGACTAACATTTTTTAATAGATTATATGAATTTCTTGATACAGAAGAGGTAATTTTTATGTATGATGGAGGTAGTCATTGTTTTATTTATTCCTACATGAATAGTCAACTTTTTGAGCATATTTTAGTTATTTATTCATTCATTTATGTTTGAGCCAGAGTCTCATTTTGTCACCCTCTATGTAGAGTGCCATGGCATCACAGCTCACAACAACCTCAAACTTGTGGGCTCAAGTGATACGCTTGCCTCAGCCTCCCAAGTAGCTGGGACTACAGGTTCCTACTACAATGCTCGGCTGTATTTTTTTTTTTTTTTTGGAGACAGAGTCTCACTCTTGCTCAGGCTAGTCTCAAACTCCTGAGTTCAAGCAATCCACTCACCTCAGCCTCCGACAGCGCTACGATTATAGGTATGAGTCGCTGCACCCGGCTGAGCATGATTTATTAGGAGGAGGTTTATCTTTTCCTACTACTCTGCAATTCCTGACGGTTACAAATTAAGCATCCATGTATGTATAGGTCTGTTTCTGGGCTATCTGTTCTATTGCACAGGTTTATTTTCCATGCTTATTTCAGTGCCAAATTATCCTAATTACAATTGTGATAAGATTTGATACCTGGTAAAGCAAAGTCTTCCAATCTTCTTCTTCAAGAGAGTTTTAGCTCTTCTTGGTCCTTTTTATTATATTAGGATCAGTTTATCAAGTTCCACACAAAAAAGTTGTCAGAATTTTTATTTAATTTGCGTTGAAACTATAGTTTTACCATCCACTGTGGCAGCCATTAACTACATATAGCTACTGAGCACTTGAAATGTGGCTAGTCCAAATTGTTAAGTGTAAAATACACAGTGAATTTCAAATGAGTATGAAAAAAATTTATAATATCTCATCAGTCATGTTTTAACATTGGTTACATGTTGAAATAACATCTTGGATAAACTGGGTTAAATAACTTGGCGGGGTGTGATGGCTCACACCTGTAATCCTAGCACTTTGGGAGGCTGAGGTGGGAAGATCACTTGAGCTCAGGAGTTCAAGTCCAGCCTAAGCAAAAGCTAGACTCCTTCTCTACTAAAAATAGAAAAATTAGGGAGGTACGGTGGTGCTCCCTGTAATCCCAGCTACTCAGAGGCTGAGGCAGGATGATCTCTTGAACCTCATAGTTGGAGGTTGCAGTGCGGTATCATGAGGGCACCGCACTCTTATCTGGGGACAGAGCAGGACTCAGTCTCCAAAACCAACCAACCAACCAACCAACCAACCTCATTACAATTAACTTTAATTGTTTCTCTTTACATTTTTAATGTCGTTACTAGAAGGTGAAATTATATATATGGCTCACATTGTATTTCTATTGGATAACACTGATCTATAGAGCCAACATCTTTACAACACTGGGTCTGTATTAATATGAACATGGTATATCCTTCTAAGTTGTTTTGGTCTTTTAAAATTTTCTTTAAACAAAATTTTCTAGTTTTCTGCATAGAGGACTTGCATAACTTCTGCTCAATTTAACCTTAGGTATTTAATAATTTTTTATACTACTGTAAATAATATCCTCCTTTAAAATTCTATTTTCTGTTGTTCATATACATACAGACATGAAGTAGATTGTTGCTATTGACCTTGTATCCAGCAACTTTGCTAAACTCTTATTAATTCCAGGAATTTATATAATGACTAGATTTTCTATGGACATAGTCATGTTGTCTAAATAATAACAGTTTTATTTCTTCTTTTTAAATCTTATACCTTACCTTTTTTGCTTGCCTTACCATACTAGCTAGAACCTCCAGAACAACATGGACAGAAGTGGAATAATGGGCATTCTTGTTATATTTCAAATCTTAAAGGTAAAGCTTTCAGTAGTTCACCACTAACATGAAAATAATATGAGTACTCTAAGTCTAGGTAGTTTGTTTATATTAAAACCATGTAATATTGATGAATTTCTTATGAATTACTTATACTATAGCCAATGCTCTAAAATCTCCTTTTTAGTTTGAGGAATGAATTTTCAAATCTCATCAAAACATCTACATTAGGGAGTACTTACTTAAGAATCATAGTCATTGTTTCTTTTCGATCTTTTCCTTGGAAAGGTAGTGTGCCAGTGAGCATTTCAAACTACAGAAAGGCAAAATAATCAGCAGTATTAGCCAGTAAGTATCAAAGTCTCAAAGCCAAAAGATTTAAAGAAGCACCATCTTAATTAAAACCAAATCTTTATATTTTATTGTTTTAAATTTTGGATTAATATAAGAGTACATATGATTAAGCTGAATTGAGTTTTTTTTTTTTTTTAGGAAAAGTCTGAGTTGCATTTGAGTCCTTCACCCAAGAGGTGTGCCATATACCCCTACATTGTATCCATTAGGTGGGAGCTTACTGAGTTCCTTCTCCTCCCTTTTCCACTCCCGTTCTTTTTTTTTGAGACAGTCTTACCATGTGGCCCTCAGTGGAGTGCCATGGTATCACAGCTCACAGCAACCTCAAACTCTTGGGCTTAAGCGATTCTTCTGCCTCAACCTCCTGAGCAGCTGAGACTACAGCGCCCACGACAATGCCTGGCTATTTTTTGGTTGCAGTTGTCATTGTTGTCCAGCAGGCCCTGCCGGGCTTGAACCCGCCAGCTTCACTGTATGTGGCTGGCGCCTTACTCACTGACCTACAGGCACTGAGCCCCCTCCCCTGTTCTTGAATTTAATTGTGTAAAACCAAATCTTATAAAATTACTACATAATAAACCAAGTGATTCATATTTCTACCATATTCATTATAGAACTTCTTGATATTTACTAAGATAAATGAGCTATAAAGTTCTTTTGCAGAAGTTAGTCACATTTTATATGGAATTTTATGTGTGAACAATCTGACAGACTTCCAATTATTCATAAGAACTTATTTTGTAGGGTTACTTACTAATAGATTTCTGGACCAGGTTCTCCCCAAAAGTAAATATCATTGATGCTTTAGATTATCATTATTAGCTGAAAGTCAATGGCAATATATTTTTGCCTTTTCATATTAGAATGAGATAGAAGCAACTAATGGATTCCATAGTCCTTCTATACTGCATGCAATTCTTGGTTATTTATTACATATAGTGCAAAATATAAAAAATAAATATACCAGCTTCTCTCTTACAACACTTACTTCTGATTCTCATTTAACAAATAAAACAATCTCTTTCTCCTCCAAATGCCCCAAATCCAAATCTTACCATCAGTACACCAAAAGACCACCAGTCAGCACTCTGAGTATGACCTCGACGATTAACTACTTCTGGAGCCATATATTCCACAGTTCCACAAAAAGAATATGCCTTCTTTTCATGGTCAATAGACTCCTTACTTAGGCCAAAATCTACCAAAATAAATATTAATTTCATAAATATCCTACAATAATTTTGCATATGTAAATTTTAAAGTCAGAGTTCCAACATTTATGCTAATTATTAAAAATTCTGATCCAAGTTTTTAACACATTATATTACTTAATACTCGTATCATAATCAACCTTAGATGATAAAATAATATAGAGTAGGAGAGAATAGTTTAAAATGAAGATCTTTACCTGTTAACTTGATGTGACCTTCTTCATCAAGAAGTATGCTGAAAGAATATAAAGTCAGAAAATCTTTTTAAAAATCACTCAATAGAGATTTATAGAAGCTAAAACTGAAATTACTTCCTTAGGCATTAGATCATTACACATTTATTCTAAAATATTGCTTTAGGTTGTGAATAAGGCGGCAAAAGTAAAGGAGAAAAATTATTTTTTTGATATACATTTATAACAAATCCCAAAGGCAATGCCATGAACTTGTATTAACGAGACATGAGAGCTTTAAAACCATTAGGAAAAGAATAAAACAACCTACCCTCTTCTAAGCTGCTCTTTCTAATGCCTTTCTGCAGAGGTGGCCTGACTAAACCCCCTGGAGCTTACACAATAGACAGAGAGAGGGTCCACATACTCAAGCCAAAATCATTAGATTTGTCATTCTTTTGGTCATTTTTAAAAAGTATCTGACTCAATAATAAGATTCTTCCCAAATTTTTCCGTGATATGACCTACACAATCCTCTTCTCTTCAACACACTACCTTCCTTGCACTTCTTGTTTTTCACTGACCCATCCCTTCACTGCATACATTCTGCAGTGTTTTTCTAAGTAAACTGTGACCCCCCCCAGAAGGTTTACCTTTATTCATCTTTATAGCTCAGTATCTGGTAGAGCATAGAACAAATGAGAAATATTTGTTGAATGAATAAGGCCAGATGGCAAAGGGTTTATAAGGCATACCAAATAGTTTAGGCATCTTCTCAAGGACAAAGGAGACCATGAAAGGTAAACATGCATGGAAGGTAGAGGTAATTGGATCTGCAACTTTAGAAAGCAACATAGAAAATAAAGGGCATTTAGTGAGCTCACTGGATCATGATAAGGAACACCTGGAAAATGACACTCAGGTTTTTGGCTTGAGCAGGTACTAGAGTAGAAAATAATCCCATTTAAGGATCTATAGAAAAGAGTGAGTACTAAGCTGTAGGCCAGCATCTGTATTTCTGCATAGGTTTTTAGTATACTCACTTGAAAGGCCAATAAACTGTTTCACTTATATTTAAAGCTATCCCACAACACAGGAGCTTTCTTACTTTTAATTGTAACTCAAATATGTGCAAGTCAAAATTTGTTATAAGAAAATTTTACTATAACAAAAATATTACCAACTTTTGTACTTTATCAATTCATAAATAATTACAACAAAGTTTATCACTGAGAGTACTGCAGTAGAGGCATATTTTTCAAGTAATGAGGTACTTGTTATGAAACAAATATTAATCTTGATGCTTGATTATGAAGCAGACCAACATATTTAGAGAATACGTAGCATAATGGGCATTGTTAGGTATAGTGGGAATCACTTTCCCTTCTGTCTAATACAGGAAAGACAGTTCTAAAAGCAAAACAAACCTCAAATCATTCTTGGCAGTTTTGAAAGGAAAAAAGAAAATACAGTAGAACTTCCATAGTTGCCTACCTTTCTACATTGACCACTTCCTTAAGTCGACCTAATTTTCATAGACTGGACATGTATCACGTGTACATATCAGTACAGTAGGCCTAGTGCCTTCTGTTGACCACCTCTGTATGTTGACCAGTCTGTTACAGCCCTTGGGTGGTCAACTTACAGGTTCTACAGAAGGGCTCTAATGTATAATGGAACCTCAGTCTTCTAGAAATTTTTCTGGTTAGTCTGTTCTGGAGTATCTTCATTGGCTAATCTGCTTTAATCCATTCGGCCACCCTGAGTTAAAACAGGCCCTCTCCTCACAAGGGCCACTGCCTCTGGGATCACAGGGCTAATGCAATTCATAAGAATTCGTCACACACGCTTCTGTCTGGCTCTTCTTGTTCCTGCTCCCAGCCTTTCCTGACCCATTGGCCCTGATACCCAGAATTTCTTCCCTGTCTTCCTACTTAATGGAAGCTCGCCCCTTTGATAAGGCCTAGGTAAAATCTAGACAGGTTCCCATCACTCGCTGGCCCTGGTTCCTCCAACTCAGTAGGCTAAGGCAACTCTGGATTATTTGCGTTTGGGGACCAAGGGGAAAAATCTTTTTTTTTTTTTGAGACAGAGTCTCATTATGTCGCCTTTGGTAGAGTGCTATGGCGTCACAGCTCACAGCAACCTTAAACTCTTAGGCTTAAGCCATTCTCTTGCCTCAGCCTCCCAAGTAGCTGGGACTACAGGTGCCTGCCACAACACCCAGCTATTTTTTTTTTGTTGCAGTTGTCATTGTTGTTTAGCAGGCGCAGGCCAGTCCAAACCCACAAGCCCTGGTGCATGTGGCTGGTGCCCCAAGAAAAATCTTCTTTTGCTTCAGCTCTTACTATAAATAACACTTCTAGAAACCTAGTAGGTTCATTATCTGATCCTTCCTTGGTGATGAAGGATGTTGTATATCTTGAGATCCTCATTTCAAGCATCAGCAAAGGCCATAGAGAGTAATGAGCCAGCCAATAATATGGTTCATCGCATAACAGGATAACACACTAGAATGCTTGGCTTGAGTGACCTCTTGTCATTTCATGTTTTCTGATAAGACAACAGTGCTATAAACACAAATAAGCAACAGGATTCCATTGCTTCAAGTTCTGGGGAGTGGTGGTCTTTTATGCCTCTTATGACACACCCACTCAAAAGCTATGTAGCCCTTAGGAAGCAAAGATTACTTAGGACCTCTGAAACTGCCAGAGAAAATTATCTTAGCAAATAAACTGCTCTTCTCAGAAATACCCAGATAATTAATTCTGAAGTAACTGCTTTCAGGTTACCTAAAGAACCCAAATGAAGAGACCAAGTATAGGTCAGGTTCTGAGAAAGTCATGGCTAGTACTGTGACTGAGGTGGACAGGACAGGGTGAGGCCCACCTGCGGCCCATGTAATGATCACAGGGAAGGTGGCAACAGCCTGGGAGGGAGACTGAGGGAGAGATTCAGAGATATGTCCCACCTGGATCTCTGGAATAGGTGTGTCACTTTAGTCCCAGTCAGAATTCATAAATTCCCCAAATTCAAATGTTAGAAATTTAGCTTCTGGTACAAAGTGGACAGTAGTCCCAGGTAGTTTGAAAACGGCTGATCATTCACCCTTACTTTTCTTAGGAGAGCAGTCTCTAAAGCATCGGTTCTCAACCTGTGGGTCGCGACCCCTTTGTAACAATGAAAATACATCCTGCATATCAGATATTTACATTATGATTCATAACAGTAGCAAAATTACAGTTATAAAGTAGCAACAAAAATAATTTTATGGTTGGGGGTCACCACAACATTAGGAACTGTATTAAAGGGTCAGGGCATTAGGAAGGTTGAGAACCACTGCTCTAAAGAGCTCCCACTTGAGCACAGGTTATGGAGTCAAAAGATGCTGATGCTGTAGCTGCCAGCTTAGAGTGGTTTAGGAGAGAACCTAGAACAGCAACAAGGGGGCGCTATTTTCACTCACACTGCTTCCATTGCAGCGGATAGATGTCGGGAAGGCGATTTTGAAAAGTTTAGAGATCTTGATTTATCTGTTTGTCTTAAGCTTATTATAAACTGCAATTGTACCTGCTTCCGCTTCTATCCTGATCTTGATTTTTACAAGTTTAAACTTTGCAACAAATATTAATGAAATAATTTACTTAGGAATTTATCCGGTGTCTATTTTTTTCTGGATGGTTTTCATCACAGTCACTCCAAACTCTTCTAGAAATATTACCTCCCTATATATTGCCCCCATAATTCATATGGGGGAATTTTTGATTGATTTCTGCTTTTTGGTTAATTCAGGGAGCTTATCTCAAAATGGAAACTTGTGATTAAATCAATGACTCAAATATCTCCCTCGAGTCACGCTGCCCAAAGCACAGCTCAACTCACATGTCTTGTTACATGACACTAAACTTGCTAAATTCTTTTCCCAGACTTCCAAGTTTCCCCCGTTGAGTTCCACTGTTTCCTTTGGAGATTCCAAATCCATTTGTTTCATCACCCTCTAGGACCCATGAATCTCCTCAAATTATACTTAATACTTGGTATATGTGTGCATATTTTGTGGGGGGATGAAAACCCGTAGATTTAATTCTGTTCTCAAAGGGCCCATGACACTCTCCTCCTCCAAAAGGATCAAAATGATGTGATTTTAATCCACACCATCATCATGTAACACTTGTACTATTAAAACAGCCTCCTAATGGACGGATGCCACCCACTGCTTCCATCAGTGAAATACAAGGTCTACCTAATCCCCCTCTCTCCTTCTCCTAGTCTGCAGGAGTCTGGCAGGCCCCTCACCTGGGCACCATGTCACTTCTATTCCTAATTCTCTGTTTGCTGCTTTCCTCCTGGGAACATCTCCCTTGACCCTCACCCCACATCTACTTGTGACCTTTCAAGGCCCAGAAAAAAATAACCCTCAGACAAAGAGTAGCCCAGAGAGAGTTTGGTTTCAGACGACAGAATAAATAACTGAGTGGGGACGTGGGTCTGGAAGTCTAAAGGGTTGGAAACATCGATATAAGAGTTACCTGCATGGAGCTTAAAGCTTTGGAAGAAGATGAGGTTCCAAGGTAAATAAAAGCAGAAAACAGTCAAGTGCTTATTCTCAATTTCTATCTCACTTAGATATCGAGTCCCCAGCAAAGAGTAGCACTCAACACTTACAGAATGGATGTGGGAATGTTATGTTGAAAAGAAAACCTATGCAGCCATTTTGGTGGCACACACCTATAGTTCCAGTTACTCAAGAGGCTGAAGCAGAAGAAATGCTTGAGCCTAGGAGTTCAAGTCCAACCTGGGCAACAGAGCACAGCCTCTGTCTCTAAAAGATAAATGAGATGAAATGAAATAAAATATAAAATAAAATGAAAAGGGCAGAGAAAAACTCAATTCAATCCGAGTTGGGGGGAGGAGGGAAAGAGAAGGGAGGAGGGCAGAGCTGTGCTTCCACGTGATAGGCACCAGGTAAGGGTATCTACGGCACACCTCCTGGCTATGGGACACAGGTACAACTGGGATTTTACCTAACAAATGCAAACATTGTAACTTAATCATTTGTATCCTCAGATTAATCTGAAACTTAAGAAAAAAGAAAGAAAAGGGCTGACCTCAGTGGCTCACACCTATAAACATAGCTCTATGGGTGGCCAAGGCAGGAAGACCACTTGAACTCAGAAGTTCAAGACTGCAGTGAGCTATGATTGTGCCACTGCACTCTAGAGACAGAGCAAGACCTTGTCTTGAAAAAGAAAAAAGAAAGGAAAAAAGGAAATGTATCTGATGGGGAGTGGGAGTTTCCGAGTTTCATAGGGTCAAACTTTGCCAGCAAAATGTGTCAAACAAAGTACCTTATAAAAACAAGATGAATTATTGCCCTAGTTTTGACATCCAGTATTGTTATTTATTTTTTTTTAAATCAAGGTAATTGCTGAGTAGCTTAAAGTAGCACACCAAAGGCCAAGTGACATCTTTAACAGGTGCACATTAAATACTCATCTTTCTAGTAACATTTTTCATAGACATGATTACAAAGTAAATCTAAAGTGGACAGAAAGAACATGCACTTTGAATTAATAATCATCTCAGGCATTTTTACTCAGGCTTAATTACTGTTACTTATGTAACTAATCTCACATATAATTATTTTAGGAAAGAATTCATGTCTTTGTAGGACACATTCTAGACTGATATTGTTGGTCTCTAAGGAGTAAATGTGTTCACAGTTTACTGGATCATGAATCGACATTAATATTAGACTGGGACTGATGACAGCAGAAAGCAGGAGCGGGTGCACCGTGGTCTGTTATTTATGCAGGCAACTCTGGGTTGCTGAATTGGGTGTCACTGAAACAGAACATCAAGCAGGAGGCTGGTGGCTCAGCACAGGTGGCTCATTCTTCATATCAGCAGTGTTCACCAGAAGGTTCTCTCAAGTGCTTCATCTTAATTTGCAGAGGACTGTGGGTAATGTGAAGGTCAGGGAAGCGCGTTCGCTTGCACATGTCCTAGCCTCTAGGCACACAGCTACCACTGAATCTGGCCTCCACGTGCCAACCTGTTCCTACCCAAATCTGTAGCAATTCTGTATTTCTAAATCTCCCTTGGGATTTAACCATGCCCTCCGTCTATCCATACCGGGGAAGCCTGTTAATAAACCTTTCAATGAAGCTCCTCGGAGCTCCAAAAAGAAATCACTGGAGACCTCCTCCAATCCTCACCCCTAAAGCTGATGATCCACAGGATTCCACCAGAGTTAAAACTGCAAAGCCCACCGTGCCCAAGCCCAAAGGAGAATTTAGAACCAGGAGAGCTCTCAACAATCACAGCTCCTTTGTAAAATGTTACACAGGATGAAACAGAGGCCTAGAAAGCCTGAGACCTGGGCCGAAGCCTGTGCAGGTGACTTGTGTCCTGCCTTCCCCCAGGCCAGAGTAGGCTCTGCTGGACCCCAGTCCTCCAGCTACTGATGATGTTGGGGATATCAAAGAAAGCTGACTTTTCAAGAGGTACAAGTAGGGTCATTTAGGAATCCTAAACACCTGGGGTTTCTGAGCATTACTGGAAAGACATTACCCCACCATACTGGAATTTTTTCCTTGTGCAAGTTGATTCTCTGTCCTTGCCAAACACTTCCCATTCATTTTCTTTGAAATGATCTACCTTGATGCCCCTATACTGTAACCCAGTTGGGCGCTCAGCAATGCTGGTCTACTAGATTCCCTTGTTAAGTTTAGTGTGTACTGGCAAAGAAAGGGTGGTGCTTCAGAGGTTTTATGATGCAGCCAGTGGCCAAGACCTTGGATGTGAAACCTGCCCAGGGTGCCCACATCTTCAGGAAAGGCTTGAAAGTGGCTTGGCAGGGCAGGTGTGTCCACCTTAGCATGGCTAAGGAAAGCCCTGCAGCTGATAAGCCCTGGACAGACCTTGTCCTACTACCTTGTTCGGTCACCTTTTTCCCCTACTTCACTGGTTTAGGCAGATGGCCCAATTCATCAGCAACCAAGGCAGAGATGATGGGCTGAGTTGACTCACTAAGGAACAGTAATTCCTTCCAGAGAAGATGCCCCATTCATTTAGACACTGGAGCAATTATTTGCTGGCTGACAGTTGTAATTACTTTTTTACTGCAGGTAGGTAACTGTTCCAGAAGCCAGGCTAATAGGATTACTGGCTTCTGAAGGGCTTTTGGAACAAATAATTTTCAAATAGCACAGCATGTTCAATGAACTTTCCACCCAGGGTAAATTCCTGCCTCTGTGACTGCCCACGACAGGCAAGGTGTGGATTCCCGGATTGGGGGTGCTTTAGAACTGCAGAGACCTTTTCATTCCATGCTTTTTTGTTTGAAAATGAGATGCAAGCATATTTTGTTTGGTAATATTTCATGGGCTTGCATGTAATTATTCTAAAATTTTCAACTGCTCTGTTAGATGACATTAAAATATAGCAACCAATCAACCTTTTTAGCAATAGCAAGGAAATCACTTTCCCAGTTATAGGATCCCACAGTAACTTCCTCCTCCATACCAGCCATATCTAAAGGGAAGTTAAAGCACACACACACAATCCAGAGGGCTTTTAGCCAAGGTTTTTAGCAAGATTACCAACTGTTGTAGACTGTAGCTTGTGCAACAAGGTTCTCTATTTGATAAGAAAAAGCCCTTTTGAATGCTTGTCAACATTTGATATTATCAGCTGGCTTGACATTTAACAGAGTTTTAAAAACTCATCCACAATCTATTGGGAGGACAACTTCTCTTACTGAGAAGGCTTTCAGGGTATTTTGTTGCTCTTGTTGTTATGATTCCTTAAGCATTCCCACCGCTTCCACTGGCCACCTGCTAGTTAGCTAAGCTCTGGTTCTTTATCTATATGAACCATCCTGCCACCTGTTCTGAAGAGGCAGCAAATGCCAAATTATAAAACTGGAAGACTGGGAGAATTTAAGCTTATCACCTCAAGAAGAAATAGCTCTGCTTTTTAAGTAGAGGACATTAAATTGCTAAGACTCAAAAGAGAATGAACCATTTGGACTGTTGATTTGGGAGTATTTTTCAGACTTCTTGACATAGTCAATGGATAAAATTTATAAAGAAAGTTCATGACAAGTAATTTGTGCTATCGATTTGGTTTGCTGATAAGCAAACTCATTAGAGTGTCCGATCGCCATAGAAGGAACTGTAAACCCACAACATACTTCCTTTGCAGCCCTTAGAAATCAAAAATCTTCACTTTTATGCTAGATAGGTATCCCCAAAGCCTGAAAAATGCTTACCTAAAATTCTAAAAGTCGGTTTAAATTTTCTTTTTTACTACTTAAAATTACGCAGCCTTTAGTATTACCACAACCTTTGTTAGCCATTCTGATGGGGGCATTAAAGTCACCCTCAATTGTGAGCCCCCAGCTCTAAGACACCAGGGGAGTAAAGTATGCAAATTGAGAGCATGTAAGTCAAAGTACAAGTTTGGAATCAGACAGAACTGCATTCAAATTGCACCCGACCTCTTCAGCATTTCCTCCCTGTGTATAACCGTATCTACCTTGCAAGAATGGAGGTAATGAGATCATATATGTGAGACAGTTAGTACCATGCCTTGCACATAGTACACGCTCAACAAAATGTGACCAACACATCACCTATACTGATGAATCAAGCTCTCTTTATGACATATACTATTAACATTTCTGAATGAAGCGCACACCACTTGTTAGCCAAATCCCCTTTATAGCGGACCTAACAACCTGGGCCTTAAGAAAGTTCCTAAGGCACCCATGAGACCTGGGCCATTACAAAGGGTCAGTCCAGTCTTTGGTCCCAAAGGGTGGTCAGTGGGCCACTGCACCAGAATCATAGCAGTGCTTGTTCCAAGAGCTGATTTCCAGGCCACGCAGATGGTAGGCTGTGTTGATCAGGATTGGCTAGGCTATGCTGCAGTCCCTGACACGCCATAATGGGGCAGCAATTCAACACTGAAAGGTCTGGGTTTGAGGTTCTTACAGGGACTCTTCCAGGCGGGAGTTTGGGGATACAGGCTGCTTCTCCCTCTGACTCATCATCTGGCCTACTCCTGATGCTGTGGCCAGGGAAGACAGGGGAAGTGGCTCATATCTCATCGATGCACAAGCTGTTGGCCAGGACTTGTCACGTGATCCCAGGGGCTGAGAAGGGGTGAATGTCTCTGCCTCGCCTATGAATCAGAATCTGTGTGGATCCAGATCTTTATATCTTCAAACTCCTCAGGTGATTATAATGCAAAGTCAATCATTATATTGCTGTGATTAACCATTGATGGGGCTTTTCTTTTATGGAGTGAATAATTTGAAATGATGGAAATGAAAGTGTAGCTCTGTCAATGTAATAATTAGAATAAAAGTCTAAAACATCAAGTTCTTTCCCAGTTGTCATTAATTCATAGCTCTTAGACACAGACGCTGTGTTTTTAGACAGCATCTCACTATGTCATCCTCAGTAGAGTGCTGTAACATCACAGTTCATAGCAACCTCAATCATAGCTCAGGTGATTCTCTTGCCTCAGCCTCCCAAGCAGCTGGGACTACAGGTGCCCACCACAGTGTCTGGCTGTTTTTAGAGATGGGGTCTTGCTCTTGCTCAGGTTGGTCTGGAACTCCCAAGCTCAGACAATCCACTTGCCTTGGCCTCCCAGAGTGCAACAGAGACACTTCTCAAATCTGTGTTTCTGGCCCAGACTCCCCTTTGTCTTTAGACCTATACATACTCACACCTTAAAGCTCAGTTTATTTATCGCCACCAAACCTGTCCTGTGTCCAGGGACAGTACCAAAACATACCCTTCCAGGTGACTGCTAACTGGAGGTGAAGGTGACTTCCCAACTTGGAGCAGCGTCTCCCTCTTTCTCCCATGTTGCTGATATAATGATGAATTCCTTTGCACTATAAGCAACTTACAAGGCCGGACAATTAAGTTCACAAACTCACCACCACACACTTATGTTGGCAGCACTGTACAAATAACTTGGTAAGGTTTCATAACCTTGATATATCAGTGTCTTAGAGCTGTATTTGCACTGATGTGTGGCAGTATCTTGCTGAGCGGTGTTCACTATTGTTATTGCATGTTTTTGTGTGCCATTATGAGAATGTCAGAGTTTGAATTAGAGCAATGAACAAACATTAAATTTCTTGTTAAACTTGGCAAGAGTGTAAGTGAAATCAGGGACATGTTACTCCAAATTTATGGGGATAATGCCATGAAGAAAATGGCAGTGTTGGCTCGGCACCTGTGGCTCAAGTGGCTAAGGTGCCAGCCATATACACCCAAGGAGGCGGGTTCGAATCCAGCCTGGACCCGCCAAACAACAATGACGGCTGCAACCAAAAAATAGCCAGGCGTTGTGGCGAGTGCCTGTGATCCCAGCTACTTGGGAGGTTGAGGCAGTAGACTCGCTTGAGCCCAGGAGCTGGAGGTTGCTGTGAGCTGTAATGCCACAGCACTCTACCCAGGAGGACAGCTTGAGGCTCTGTCTCAAAAAAAAAAAAGAAAATGGCAGTGCGTAACTGCATAAGACATCTTTTTTTTTTTTTTGTCTGGGGCTGGGTTTGAACCTGCCACCTCTGGCATATGGGCCAGAACCCTACTCCTTTGAGCCACAGGCACTGCCCCAAGACATCTTTATCTTAATAGCTGTATTTTTCCCCACCATATTTTCATTTTCTTTATAGCAACCCATAAAACTACTACTATTAGCATAATAATAATGTATCTTTTGAAATATTGAATAACTTCCAAAGCTTTCAATGTCTAATTTTCTAAAATGAAACACTGTTACGGTTACAAGTGACTGTGTATTTGTCATGGTTGAATGTCATCAGTTATGTTCCAACGTTTTGAATTTGAGAAATTAACAAATTTTGTTTCAAAATTCATGTAAGACCTGTCTTACAGAGTTCCTCAATAAAAATAACAATGCTAATAATAATAAAGAAAAATATGGCAGTGTACAAATGGATTAAATGTTTTTCTGAGAGGAGAGAAAATGTCACTGATGAAGAGAGGAAAAGAGGTCAGTGTGGCCAGCAATGAGCAAAACTGATGAAAACTTTGCAAAAATTCATTATATTGTGTGTCAAAAATTGTCATATGACTATTAGAAACATAACATACCAAGTAAATATAGATAGAGAAACAGGGAAGTCTTAACTGAAAATCTTACCCAGCAACTCATGGCCTTTGCATCATGACAGTGCACCAGCTCACATGGCACTGTTTGTGAGGGAGTTTTTAGCCAATAAACAAATAATTATTGGAACACTTTCCCTACTCACTTCATGTGGACCCCAATGACTTCTTTCTTTCCCCTAAGATTAAAGAAATATTGAAAGGAAGACATTTGTATGACATACAGGACATCAAGAATAATTTGATGATAGCTCTCTGATGGCCATTCCAGAAAGAGTTCCAAAATTGCTTTGTAGGGTGGAGCAGGTGCAGGCATCAGTGCATAGTTTTCCAAAGGGAGTACTTTGAAGGTGACCATAGTGATATTCAGTAATGAGGCATGTAGCACTTTTTCTTTTTTTTCTTTCTTTCTTTTTTTTTTTTTTTTTTTTGAGACGGAGACCTCAAGCTATCCCCCTGGGTAGAGTGCCATGGCATCACAGCTCATAGCAACCTCCAACTCCTGGGCTCAAGGGAGTCTCCTGCCTCCGCCTCCCAAGTAGCTGGGACCACAGGCGCCCGCCACAACACCCAGCCATTTTTTGGTTGCAG
>CAUYQV010161291.1:0-10879 GCA_963574575.1 Galagoides demidoff
GCCGGCCCCCGGGCCCGGGGGCCGGGGGGGGGGGGGGGGGGGGGGGGGGGGGGCCACCACACTGCCTCTGGTCTGGACACTCCTGCCTTTCACTGTGGCCATACACTTAACACGAGTTCTTTTTTTTTTTTTTTTTTTTGAGACGGAGCCTCAAGCTATCCCCCTGGGTAGAGTGCCATGGCATCACAGCTCATAGCAACCTCCAACTCGGGGGCTCAAGCGAGTCTCCTGCCTCTGCCTCCCAAGTAGCTGTGACCACAGGTGCCTGCCACAATGCCCAGCCATTTTTTGGCTGCAGTCATCATTGTTGGTTGTTTGGCGGGCCCGGGCTGGGGATCGAACCCGCCACCTTAGGTGTACGTGGCTGGCGCCTTAGCCCATTGAGCCACAGGCGCCGAGCCAACACGAGTTCTTTATTCAACTGATTCTTTAGCACTAAACCAAAAATACCTGCTGCACAACTGTCCACTCACCCCAGGAGGCTGCACAGTGAGTGCTGGACACAAAGGGTCAGTTCCCCCCACGGCAGAACTGTTCTCACTGCTCCCTGTGGGGTGACTTTCGGACAATTATTTAGAACAAGGACCAGTGGAGCGTGGCTGTGGGCTCAGTCCAGCCACTTGCTGGGCAGGGACTCTCAGCAAGGAATGGTTTTCCCACTTTTAAATAGTTGGAGGAAATCAGAAGAATGATAATATTTTGTGAGACGTGAAAATTATACGAAACTCAAATTTCAGTGTCTGCAAATTCAGCGGTACTGGCGACAGCCAGGCCCACTCACTGACACACTGTGTACTGCCTACGGCTGCCCCGGTCACTATGCAGCTTGAGGTTGGGCCACCGGACCCCACAGTCTAAAGCACCCACGAAGAGGTCCTGGGCCTGGCATCACAAGGGCAGTTCAGAGGAAGACAGCAGTGGGCCTTTTTACAAAACCTGCTGTTCCCCCAAATCTGGTCAAGGGGCAAAGATTCGGTGCTGCCTGGAGCTAAAGGGCAAAGGGATGAGCCCTGCAGCACAGGCAAAGCCGTGCAGGGAGGCGGCAGGGACGCAGACCGTGGCAGAGAGGTACCTGCGCTCTCTAGGCCGTACAGAGCCTTCTTCTGCTCTTCCTCCAGCTGCTGCTTGCTCTGCCGGCAAATGAAGCACCTGGAAGACAGGGACGTGGCTGCTGTTTCTCCAGCGCACAGAGTCGACACCGCAGCACAGGTGCTTCCAACACGAACGAGTAATTAAGTTCTTCTCATCCTGTGCTTCTCGTCTACCAGAGCCCCAGAGGAGGCCAAGGAAACCTGTCCACATCAGAAGCGGACAGCGTGGACCAGCCCTCACCCCAACAGCCACTGCGGGACCCGCCCCTCAATCCTCATCAAGTCCTCATGTGTGGCCCAGGACACGCTCCCCGAGAGTGCCACAGGGATGCACACAGTGAGACAGCTCCCTCCGTGGCACTTGTGAACAGTGATCCGCACACACAGGCCTGCCATAGCGTGTCACTGGTCACACTAAATCCAGCATCTTCCATCTGCGTGTGGAAAACACCTGTGTGTTCACCTCCCAGGGAGCACAGCCCCAAACAGGGCACCTTTATTCCCGTTGTCTGCAGTAGACACACACGTGGAAATGCACTCACCCTGCCCGGCAGGGCTTCCCGTCCCTCGGAGACCCCACTGTGTGTTGTGCAGGGAGGAAGGACACTGTCCCTTCATAGCAGTGATGGGAGAGAAAGGTCTTTAAACCTGGGAATAGAGTGTGGCAAAGAACACCCACAGGTCACTGCTTGGTCATGATACCAGGATGACAAGCTTCTGGAACATCAGTGAGGGCATTTCTGGCCACAGCGTCCTGGGAAGCGAGGCCACACCCTCTGCCCCCACCCCTGGACAACAGCACATCTGGCCACAGTGCCCGCCCCTCCGAGACCCAGTGGTCAGGGGTTGGCCCTCTGGGTAGCTTCATGCCCCCTCACAGGTGGCACCCGTGAGCCCTGCACAGCCTGCTGTGGCTGCGGCGAGGGCGTCTGGCCTGGAAGCTGCCGGTCACCTGCGAACTCATATCTGACGAGCCCCATCCAGCGCTTCTTCTCACTGTCCCTGAGGATGTCCCCGTAGAAGCCGTAGCCCAGCAGGGACACCGAGTAGCGCAGCAGCGAGCCGTGGTGGTGCACCGAGGACACATCCAAGGGCAGGGAGTCTCCTGGGGGAGAAGCCGCAGTGAGGACAGCCTCTCCCTGCCCCCAGGACAGAGGGGCTGCTCAGGCAGCAGGATGGGGACAGGACGTACCCAGAGCCATGACCCTTGCTCTTGGGGTGCTGGGACCCAAGTTCTTGGTTCAAATGATGAAATTTGACTCAAATTTAAAAAAATAGCCTTGCGAAGCTATTCTGTGAGGACAGAACAAAACGTGTCCACAGGGCTTATGAAATGCCATTAAGGATGGGAAAGTGGACTTGAGGCTGAGGCAGGCAACTGGCGCTTTAAATGCAAAACCCTTAGTGGCTCTACTAAGGCCCCAGGGTTAGGCCAGACCCCAGGGTGCCACGGCAGGGGGCATGGTGCTTCCTGCCCTCAGGGACAGCAAGGGCATAAACAGGAGATGAGTAAGAGTATCACAGAAGCCATGGGTTCTGTGCAGAAAGCAACTCAGGACCAAGGATGGAGCGTGCCCTCAGGGGCCACAGCCTAGGGAGCCTGTCCTGAGACTGGAGGGGTGTGCAGAGCCCCGAGACAGAGCACATGTATGTTCCAGGATAGAAGGCAGCTGGCCAGAGCTCGGACCACCGCGGGAGACCCAGCCAGTCACCCCAGGGCTCTGGGCAGGGGTGTGATATGACTGACTTATGTATTTAAAAGGCCCTTCTGATGGTGGAGGTGAGCGAGGGTGCCGTGTGATGCTCAGGGGCTGACTGCCATCCCTGCACGGAGCTGCTCGCCGCCTGGGGAGGGACTCACCGACCACGATGTGTAGGGCCGACGTCTGGGCGTCATTGGTGCCCACTGTGGAGTAGCACACACAGTCTGTGGACCCTGGAGGGGGAGAAGGGCCTGTGTATCACAGAAACTCAGAACCGCAGCAAAAACCCCTCTGAGCCAGTGCCCCAGAGTAAACAAGGAATGATCTTGAAAACATTAAGATGATTCACCAAAACACTCTCCAGACTGATCCTGCGATAATCTCAAGCAACCCTGTCCTGAGCACCAGGGGACGCTCTCGCAGTCCCTGTAAGAAACCTCTGCCCCAACATGCCTTTGTCACAGGACAGCGGCACCTGGTGGCCCAGAGCTTGCAGGGCACCCCGACAGGGAAGTCATTCAGAGCAAGGTCAATGGTGAAAGTCACGGGAAAAGCACCAGCCCAGAAGCTTTCAGCCCAAGATGCAGATTTCAGCCGGTTAAAATCGCGGGTCCCCATGTGCCCTGTGTGCAGGCTGGCCTGAGCTCTGGAGTTTGTCTCAGAGTTTAACAGCTTAGCATTTTAGGGATCAGGGCTGCCACCGGCATGATGTTGAAAGGCAGGTTTCTCATGAACAAGGTCAGAACCACGGAAGATAGGTTGGAACACAGGAGAGTAACCCCTAAAAGCCCACAGCACACCACATGCAAAGTTAAAGACAAAACCCAACATGGAGAAAGTTGTGACGCGTAAGGAACTGGGGGGGAGTAACACACGGACAGTATGACAGGTGGCAAGACAGTCCCCAAGAAAACGGACGAGCACGTGACAGGGAGCTACAGTCTCGTGAGGACGGGAGGAAGACTGACAGTAAGACGGCCCCCTGCCCGTTAGACAGCACAGAGCTGACAGACACCCCCAGGCCCTCGGCGGTCTAGGTCCATGTGGCTCTCATGGGGGAGTTAAGTGGGCCCAGCGACCCCACCCCCGGGGGCCTCTGAGAGCCACACAAGCAGGTGCCAGAGCTTTCAGGGCATGCGGAGGGAGCCCAGGGAGTCCTGGGGGCAGCAGCAAGGGCGCCTGGGCCGAGATGGTGGGAAGCACACTCAGGGTGCATGTGGCTATCAACTGGGTGTCTGGGTCATTCAAAGAATCAGAACTGCACTCAAACCAGTGCCAGCCAGCAAAACAAGTGGTGACCCTCTGCACCTCCAGGGGCTGGGAGCCTGAAGTGTGAGGGAGGGCACATGGACATGGAACCAGCGGGCCCACCCTTGGACAGCTGTGCTCGGTCAACTGGTCAACAACCATCAGGAGGGTCTCCCTATGCCCAGGCGAGGCTCGCCCCCAGGGACACACAGCTGTGGGTGGACACCAGACAGGGCCCAGACGTCTGCTGGCCTCTAATGAACCCTCCTGTCTGCTCTAGAAGCCTGGTGTGACCTGGGAGGTCGGCCTGAGAAGGGAGGGAAGAAGCCCGGGGCGGGGGTGGGGCGGGGGGCGGGCTCTGCAGAGCCCCACAGATGACGTGTTGTCGTGAGGGGCGTTGGGTGTTTTCTCTCTAGCGACCTGGCTCTCCACGAGCTGATCAAGCCCACTGCTCTTTTATGACTATAGTTCCACTGTATGAGTAACTGTTTCTTCAACACTGTCCCCAAAAGCTAAAGGGAAGGAGTTCTACACAGATCATCGTCCTTCAACACGCAACTAAACCCTGACCCTCGCCAGCTGCCTGCGCCTTTCCATGAGGCAGCCTCAGCAGAGCAGGACAGGTTGTCCTGGGTCTCTCAGTGTGAGGTAGTTGTAAACTGTGACAAAACGGCAACTTAAATAAACAACCCTGAAGGAACAATCAAGAATGGCATTTCCCCCAGAGCGGCCCTCGTGATAGATGGTCCGTGCCATTAAAGAGACCATCAGATCACAGACTGCCCGCGGTCTCCGGGGCAAGAGCAGGGAAAGCCCGCAGGCCCCGTACCCGCGGGGATGATGCCGATGCGGAGGCTGCTGGGCACCAGCGTGGCCCGCGGGTGGTTCTGGTCCACGCCGGCGCTCCTCTGCGTCCTGCCCACCAGGCCGTGCAGCACCTCGCTGAACATGCCATCCCCGCCGACACAGACGATGCTGCGGGAGGAACACAGGTCGTCAGGGTCCCTGCAGAGGCTCTGCTCCCAGCACAGCAGCCCTGAGCCTCCAGCAAGCGCAGCCCCGGGCTGGGGACTTTTGCCCTCACTGATAAGGCTGTGGCTCTGTGCCAGCCTGCCCCAGCTGCCACACAAACAATGAGATTTATGGCAAACACGGACTTTCCTTCTGGGCGTCTGGCATTTAGGGGGCTGCTAGGCAGAGAACCCTACACGACGGGCTCGCACCGAAAGCTTAAACTCTGGGCCTTGGAACTGGAGTCTACAGGGCAGAAGCGCCAGACCCATGTGGCAGCATGTGCTGATGGAGAGACGGGTGCACTCAGGGGGCCCCGCCGGAGGCAGAGTACACAGGAGGTCTGTGCATGGCGTCCTGCTCCCTGACTCAGCTGGCTGTGTCCTGGTAATAAATCTCTGCCAGGTGGGTCATACTGGGACCCAGAAAACAGGGGCAGAGGGGACCAAATACATGCTGGAGGAAATGGGTTTATGTTTGTTTGTTTTTTGAGACAGAGTCTTACTTTGTCACTCTCAGTAGAGTGCCATGGTGTCATAGCTCACAGCAACCTCAAGCTCTTAGGCTCAAGCAATTCTCATGCCTCATTCTCCAAAGCAGCTGAGACTACAGGTGCCTGCCACAATGCCCGGCTATTGTTTGAGACGAGGTCTTACTCTCAAACTTCCGAGCGCAAGGGGTCTACCCACCTCGGCCTCCCAGAGTGCTGAATTTATAGGCATGAGCCACCATGCCCAACCTAGGAAACAGGTTCTTGAAGAAAGTTAAGGAAAAGAAGTGGAGAAAAGGGCTGTGGCAAGAGAAAGGTGGCAGTGGGGATGGCCCTCTGCATGGAGGGGTGTTTGAACACATGGGGACAGACGTGTCACCACCTCACGGAGGGGAGCCGAGGACATGCTGAGAGTTCTGGAGACCCGAAAGCCCCATCACCAGGGAGGGGGCAAGCTCAGCACAGTGGGGCTGGGGAGGGATGGCAGGCAGAAGGGCTGGGTTTGGGGGCTGCGGCACCAGGGTGCACCTTCTGGTTTGAGTGGGCCAGCCAGCATGCCTGGGTGTTCTCCAGGGGGTCCAGCGACTCAGGCACAGAAATCTCCAGTGTCTGGGCCTCTGCCCACAAGCCATCTCGTAGGGCTTGTGCTTTAAACCCACCTCCCACATGCAGCCCCCAGGCTGCCTCAGCTCCATAACCCACATGCAGGCGGTGCCCGGGTCACCTTCCCCAGCTGGGCTGTGGTTCCAAGGACAGGGGTCTTGGCTCAGGGTGGGCAATGCAACAGCTGGCAGCCCAAGGTGGGCACTCAGTCAACTCTCAGGAGTTACTCAGATAAACAACCAGGTCACAGAGATTACGGACCCTCACTGGCCAGGCCTCCTGGCCTCCCAGGGAGTGCATGGCCATGTGGGCATGTGGCTGGGGCAAAGAGTGTGCTAGGGAGGTGACTAGCCTGGCTGAGTGGAAAGTGAGAACCGTATTCTTTTCCTGACCAGGCTGCTGTCGGGGTGGAGTCTGGGTGAGGGGTGTGGAAGGGCACTGCTGGCCAGCAGGGTGCCGGACCTTCCCTCATTCAAAACAGAGGAGGACGGACCCTCCTTGTCAGTCTAGCACAGCAGCGGCCAGTTCCATCTCCCTCTCTAACTTCAGCTCAAGGATGGGCCTGGCAGACAGTCAGCCGTGTTTGCAGTATGAATAAAGATTTCAAGAAATATTCACGCTGCAGTCACAGCACATGCTCACAGGACTCCAGATGGGACAGAAGAGGACAAGAAGCTCTTAGCTACGGGGAACAGTCAGGCTCCAGAGGGAGAATGAATTTCTAATCTGAGTACGTGGATTTGAAAACTACTACCGGTCCAAAAATGCGAATAGCAAAATTAAAATACCGTTTCAAAACTAGGAAAAACATTTGCAAGAAATCTGACAATAAACATGAACTGCCTATTATTTGTTGTATAAAAGAACAAATGAGTAAAAATTATGGCCAATGGAATAAAATGGTCCAAAACCATGAAAATTAATTCAAAGAAGAAAATCTGACCTTCTATAAGAAGAGTGTTTACTTTTATAATTGGGGGAAAAAATAAGGAAAAAGCTAAAAAAAAAAAAAAAACCAGAGAGAGGGGTACGGCTTGATTAGAATGGACTCTTTATTAATCGAGATTAAGCCAGAGCACTCACCCGTCGTATTTATCTAAATTGATCTCGTATAAGGTCTCCGTGGCTTGATTAGCATGTTCAGTAACTGTTGGGGAAAAAAACATGACATCATAGTTTCTATTCACATCTGTAGATGTTTACTTAACAAAAGCAAATAAAACCATTCTTTTTAATGACATCCTATAAAACCTGGAAGTGCATTTCACACAGAACCCTGCAGGTCTTTCCCGCATGGTACCTGTGGGGGGGGAGAACGCGGCTGTCTCTCGCAGTCCACTGGGGGAGACAGAACACTCCTAGCATTTAATTGTCAACAAATGAGAATTCCTTTGAAAGCGGTTGTATCTTCTTTCTATCTTGCACTTTTCCTTACTGTATGAGTTACTTTCAAAATTGTAGAATATACCAAAATATAGTAAGGAGATAGAGTGGTCTGTAGTCTCCATCCCCCACAGAAATTTCTACTGAGATTCTACTGTACACATAATTTTGTATCCTTGTTACCCATTGTATCACACTTTCTTATCACTGAAACTCTTTATAAGAATACTTAAAAGTGCTACATAACATTCCTTCTGATTTAGCACAATTGCAGACTTTTGTCTCCTGTCTGGGGCACTGAGTGGGTCTGACACTTCGCTATCTCACTGTGCGAGAGGGGTGGCAACAGACGTCTGGGTGTCTCAGGCTCTGTGCACACCTGTGTTCCTAGGCAAGTTTTAGAAAACATAAAATATTGGGGGAAAAAAACCCTGCATTTTTCAGGCTTTGACTCAAATTGCCAGGTGATTTTTTTTTTTTTTTGAGACAGACTCGCACTTTATTAACCCAGCTAAAGTGCAGGGGACGTTATCATAGGTCACAGCAATGTCAAACTCCTGGGCTCAAGCGATCCTCCTGCCTCAGCCTCCCGTAGCTGGGACTCCAGGCACCTGCCACATCTGGTTAGTTTTTGCTCAAGCTGGTCTTGAACCCCTGAGCTCAAGCGATCCTCCCACAGTGCTGGCATCACAGGCATGAGCCACTGTGCCCAGCTGCCAGGTGACTTCAATATGGTTTCACAAAACTGTCCACACTGAAGGGTGAGAGAACCCAGTCTTCCTGCTCCTCCCTGCACCTGGCCTGGCGCTGAAAACCCGGAGAGCTGCGGTTACGGTGTTGAGTCACGTTTCCATGACGTCACTCACTGCTGAGCCGACTCCTCGGGCTTCTTAATCCCTTGTGCCTCTTTTGTCCATGATCTTGTTCTTTTATCTTCCTGGTGTTTTTCTTGAGTGCTTAATGCGCTAAGACTCAGTGGAAAGACCACATTCTTTATTTTGTGTTCCTCCCATTCCTCTATGTTACAAGCTCTATTCTGTTTAAAATAACCTTGCTGGGCTGGGCACCCGTTGCTCAGTGGTTAGGGCGCTGGCCACATACACCGGGCTGGTGGGTTTGAACCAGGCCCGGGCCAGCTAAACAACAACGGCAACTGCAACAAAAAATAGGCTGGTGGGCACCTGTAGTCCCAGCTACTTGGGAGGCTGAGGCAGCAGAATCGCTGGAGGTTGGAGGTTGCTGTTAGCTGTGACACTACGGCACTCTACCAAGAGCGACATAGTGAGACTTTGTCTTAAAAATAAAATAAAATAAAATAACCCTACTGGATACAAACCTCCTCTTGTGACTACATTCGAATCACTCCCAAGTTGATGCCCACAGCTCACGCCACGCTGTGTCTTACCGATTATTTCCGTGCTGATGGAGGCCAACGTGAACAGCGGCGCCACCTTCTGTTCATAGATCCGCTTGCCCTTCCCTTTCCCTCCAAACGGGTTGATGAACACCAGCAGGTGCTTCGGTCTCGATGCTGCAAGACGACAGCGACAAGTGAATCTTAAGGAAAACTGCGGCGTCTAAGCCAAGAACTGCGCCGACTGGACTGAACGCAAACTACCACTGGCATCCTGCTTAGTGTTGTCTGATAAAAAGCATTTGTAAATCTTAAAGCACAGGGATAAAGAGTTTCCTAATCTAAGAAAACAGAAAAGCAACAGGCCATCAAAAAGGGCGGTGCTTTGCCCATGGGCTGGATTCGAGGCAGGTCCCAGGAATTTAGAATTCTGACTGAGGGCCGGGCGCAATGGCTCATGCCTGTAATCCTGGTCCTCAGGGAGGCCGAGGCGGGTGGACTGCCTGAGCTCACAGGTTCAAGACCAGCCTGAGCAAGAGCACAACTGTCTCTAAAAACAGCTGGGCGTTGTGGCTGGCACCTGTAGTCCCAGTTGCTAAGGGAGGCGGAGGCAAGAGAATCACTTGAGTCCAATCATTTGAGGTTGCTGTGAGCTATGACAACACAGCACTCTACAGAGGGTGCAAAGTGAGACTGTGTCCAAAAAAGTGAAAGAATTCTGATTGAGAAAAATCTACTCTCCTTTCAGGAGCCTCAGATGAAAACTCTAGAAGGCGGCAGCCTCACTGTTCTGCGTATGAAGAGAGTGAGTTTGTAGAGAACAAGAGTAAGACAGATGTGCAGACAGGCGGGGAGACACATAGACAGGTGGAGACACAGGGACACACACACAGGAAGGGGGTTAGGGACACACAGACAGGTGGAGAGACAGAGACACACAGACAGGTGGGGAGACACACAGACAGGTGGAGAGACAGGGACACACAGACCGACAGGGAGGCAGAGACCAAGCCAAACCCCCGTGGTTAGGATTCCTGAGGATCCCCTATATTTTATACCAACTTCCACATTTCTGTTTTGGTCAGTTCAAGTTTTTGTGCTACTTAAAAGGTAAGATGAATTGAACTATAGTAAGGGTAACAAGAAAACTGAAAGCCTCCATACACACAGAACCCAGATGCACATGTTCACTGCAGCGTCCTTCACCACAGGCAGAGAGAGGAGGCCGCCAGGTGTCCAACAGCTGGCAGATAAGCAAAACAGGGGCTGCAGGAGCTGCCATGCAACAGGACATTCTTCACTCATGAAAATAAACCTCAGACACACTACCCAGGACAGCGTGCCAAGGGCTGGGGCCGTGCACAGGAGAGTCTGTGTCACAGGGTGAGTCCTTCAGGCGATGTTCCAGAGCAGGTGAGACAGGACAGAACTGGCCTGGTGGTGTCTCTGCCACGGGGCAGGACTGCAGGAAAACTCCTGGGTGCCAGGCATGTCCACGGCCTTGGGCTGCCCAGGCCTGCATGCTTCAGAGCTCACTGCCTGAAACTTAGGATTTGTCCACTTCACAGAATCTTACCATTTTCTGCGGTAAAACAAATTTTTGCCTCAGAATTATAAACAAATACTGCTCACTAGCGGTGTGGGTGCTGTGTGAACACGTGTGCCCAGGTGCCTGCCACTGACTCTGAAATGCAGCAAAAACCAGGACCAACGAACATGAGGACAGATGGACAGACGGACGGCACGAGCAGACGGCTGCAGGCCCAGCTGGTGAGCGCGAGAACATTTACTATATAATCCCTCCAACTTTCCTGTGTGTCTGAAAATGTTTATAATAAGATATTGGGGCTCGGCGCCTGTGGCTCAATCGGCTAAGGCACCAGCCACGTACATCTAAGGTGGCGGGTTCGAATCCCCAGCCTGGGCCCGCCAAACAACAATGATGGCTGCAACCAAAAAATGGCCGGGTGTTGTGGCGGGCGCCTGTGGTCCCAGC
>CAUYQV010161292.1:0-10135 GCA_963574575.1 Galagoides demidoff
TGAGCCCAGGAGTTGGAGGTTGCTGTGAGCTGTGATGCCATGGCACTCTACCCCGGGGGATAGCTTGAGGCTCCGTCTCAAAAAAAAAAAAAAAAAAAAAAAAACCTCCTATTTGTAAATTATGTTCATTTTTAGGAAGGAATATATCTAAAACTACTAATCCAAGAAGTCACCAAAATAACATGCCTACGACCTTAGTGAAGAAAGCTGAACTTTCTCAAAAGGAAAAGGCTTTCTCTTGAAAAAGATTATAGAATTCCTTGTCCAAAAAATACAGCACCTCGCACATAATAGAGTATACCACAAAACGATGTTTTTAATACAGGATCATTTCCTATGCGTACATGAAAAATCCAAATTTTAAGTATTTTAAGTAAAAACTTGAGATCCCCAAATGTCCCAGCTTCCCTATTTCTAAACTAGGTTTATTTCATAGAATAAAGTATTTTTCCTATTTTAAAATAATATACACCGCATATTGCTATTCTTTAAAGCAGTAAGATAGTTAATGGTTTTGTTTATAAGGCTTGCTGTTTCTTCTGCTTTCTTATTTTTCAAAATTAAAAAAAAATAAAAACCACTAGATTTCTCAGACCCCGAAGACATAAACACGGGGGGGCACGAGGCGACCGGCACCATCTCGGAGTGGACGACCTGGGCTGGGCCGCCGCCTCTGTCCTGATTCTGACTGTGTCAACTTGACCTGTCTTCACATTTAATACGACTGGCATCCCCGTAGATTCTTCTTAGAGTCGGGCCCTGAGAATACGTCCATTTCTAGCACCGGGTGGAAGTTTTAAAGTGTCTAATTTTTAAGAAGGCAGAAGGAAACGAAACCAAACTTTCCCCATTCCTGACACCCACCACCCGGTAAGGAGGAGCACGTCGTGGGCCCACCACGTTCAGTATCAGCACCTACACATTTTTAAACATACGAAAATCTTCTAATTTTGGAAACAATACATTTGTAAAAATGTTGAATGCTACGGGCAGGGTTCAGGGTGAGGCTTGTCCTATGAAGCCGCAGCGCGGCAAAAACCAGATCCGCTGTCCCCTGTGCGTCCTGCGGCCCCGACCGGGCCCTCGGTCCTCTGGGTCAGCCGTAGGCGCAGCGGGCGTCGTCCCCGTGCACCCAGCGGCAGATCTGCGCGAACTTGACCGGAGTGATGCGCACCGCCACGTTGTAGTCCCGGGGGACGCCGCGCACGCGCACCTGCTGGTGGCCCGAGTACACTGCGATGACCTTGCGCCGCCAGGTCTTCCCGTCCGGGTCGCGCAGGCGCAGGTAGACGCCGGCGCCCGCCGAGCCCGCCTCGGCGTCGCAGTACTGGTAGAGGAGGTCGCCGGCAGCGTCGGACACGCTGCAGAACCGGTAGACGAGCTGGCCGTCCCTGTCGCGGTCGAAGCCCGAGAAGTGGATCATGCCCCCCGGCAGCCGCGCCGCGGCCGGGCTCACGCCCAGCTCCATGTGGCGCCGGCCGCGCGCGCGCCGCAGCCCCAGCAGCGCGTAGTCGAAGTCCAGCCCCGGGGCCGCGCCGCCCGCCCCCGCCCAGCCGCGCGGCACCTGCGTGCTCGCCACCCGCGTCCACTGGAAGGCGGGGCCCCGGGCCTGCGCCCCGCGCCTCCGCCCGCCCCGGCCCGCGGCCCTCCGCGCCCCCGCGCGCTCGCCTGGCCGGCCGCCGGCCTCTCTCCCGCTCCTGCGGGGACCCCGACGCCTCCTGCCGGCGCCCCGGGCCCTCTCCCTGAGCACCCCGACCCGGAGCCTTCGGCCCCCGCGGACGTAGTCCTGCCCGTCGTGCACGCAGTGGGCCGCTGTCAGCACGTGCTGGGGGGACACCAGAATGCCACTGCAGCCCGTGGACAGCTTCACTGCGCTGCCGAAGGGGAAGTTGGTGGAGAACCTTCTGTCCACGATGCTGAACCTGCTGTCGGTCCCGAACACCTGCCGCCGCCTCCGGGCTGGCGCGCCCCCGCTGCTGGCGTTCCGAGTCCCCTCCGGGACCAGGCCCTCGACCTTCACCCTGGTCAAGGTCCGGGTGCCGTTCTCAAAGACCGTCTCGTAGGACAGGTGATCCTCCAGCTCGGAGAGGCTGTGAGCCCCGACCTCCTGCTGGTGCGCAAGGTCACACGCTCTGGACACCGCCGCCCACGTGTCCGCCCGGAAGGTGGGGCTGGGCAGCTGGACGGTCTGGTCACTGACGATCCGGGGCACTTTCCTCAAGTGCCACCTGAGCTCCTCTTCCGTGTCAGACCCATCAGGGAGGGCCCACCCAGGGGTGAAAAATACCAGCCAAAATAGCAGATTTCCCATTTTGATCTTCTATTTTGTCCTTAAAAATAAAGAAAGAGAGAAGCTTTACAATGGTTCCTTTTCAAGTGCTACTTACCATTCCTGTAGGCCTCGGGTCCTCAGAGCACCATCACTGCAAGCGAGAGCCCTCATCAACCCCCATTTTCACCTTGCTTCGAGTTGACGTTATTAGATAAACACTCTGCTAAGCCGGCTCCTTCAGACTCCAAGTTCGGAAGATGGTTTTTCCCCAGCCTCCCCTGTCCCACCCCACTGGCCTCCTCCACCTCCCTCCCTAACAGCCCAGTGCCAGGGGCTGCAGAAAACTGGGTCACTCTATGGCCGAAGCCATGCCCCCCTCCTCCCTGGGTCTCCTACAACCATATTTCTAAATGATTTTGAAATAGAAGACAGCAGATGTCCAGCTGACTGTCCTCACACTTGGCTCCTTCGAAGCAGGGATCATATAAATGCCTCGCCTCTACAGTGTGAATGTCTAGCACAGAGCTCAGGACATGTTCCTTTTTGGAAGTTGTGTGTTATCCAGGGTTGGCAACCCAAGCTGATGGGAAGGTCACTGCAAATCACTGGATAATGGTCTAAAACCAGAACTCTTAGAAATAAATAAATGGGTCCGTCTGCTATTGGTCTGCTTTAGTTTTTATGGTACCCCTGGTCATAAAAAGAAAGTCCAGCCCAGGCCATTCTGTGCCAAAGTGAGAAAGATGCAGTCGACAAGGTTGTGACTGGGGAGCCAGGCACAGTGGTTCACTCCGGTCACCCCAACACTCCAAGAGGCTGAGGCAGGCGGATCACCTGAGCTCAGGAGTTGGAGACCTGAGCAACACAAGACTCCATCCTCTACTGAAAATAGGAAAACTCGCCAGGAGTTGTGGTGGGCACCTGTAGTCCCAGTACTCAGGAGGCTGGGACAAGAGGATCTCCTGAGCCCAAGAGGTTGAGGTTGCTGTGAGCTCTGATGCCACAGCACTCTATGCAGGGCACAGAGAGAGCTACTTGGGAGGCGGAGGCAGGAGACTCGCTTGAGCCCAGGAGTTGGAGGTTGCTATGAGCTGTGATGCCATGGCACTCTACCCAGGGGGATAGCTTGAGGCTCCGTCTCAAAAAAAAAAGAAAAGAAAATTATGTTTACAACCACCGTCTAAGCCATGCAACATACAAAATAATTTGTGCTGGACTTTCACTGTACAGTAAAGGCAGTTGTAGGAATCTATGAAGCACAGTATGTGATTCCAGGTTTGTCCCTGGGAAACGTGATCATGATTAGATGGTGTAGTCCCTTCACATCACTGGTCTCCTCCCGCGAGAGTGATGCTTCTGTATTGTTTAAATACTGTTAGAGATGCTGGTACGTGATGCGTTACACGGTACCTCCTATCCTCACATCTTCTAGCCCTCTTCTCTTCTGGGGGCTCTTTGGCATGTGGGTGGATCTATTTAGAAGGACTGGTGGTTATCGGCCATGACCTGAGGGGCAGGTAGTAGCCCTCTTTGGAGCAGCAATTCCAGACCTGTGTTACTGTTATTTTGGTCAGCTCTGCCCTGATAAAGTATTTTTACTAGTAGTTAAAGTATGAAGGCTTAGTAAATTGTTTGTACTTTGTTTAAAGCAGAAGCAATTCAAGGTTAGATCATTCCTATAATATCTTCACTCACAATGCTTTCCAATAGGAGTTCTTTGCCGGGATAAGAAAGTGAATGCAGGATGTTAGCCGCAGCCGCAGCCCGGGTGCACACAGGGAAAGGTCGGCCAGGACGCAGAGTTGAAACCAGCATCCCATGATATGGGAGGTAATTTCAACATACCCAAGGGCAGGATTTTATTAACAAAAGAGTAACACTATTTCATTAAAACAAAAACGTATACTACATTAACCTATGTATTGTTTAAACATGACATATCCTCTGTAACATGACATAATTTGAGCCATTATACATTTGAAAATATTAAGCAAGTTTAGAACAATCTTTAACATGACTTGGCATCAGTAAAATTATATATAAGTATTGCAGTTTTCAGTTTTTCCTCTGATCGCACTTGTATGCTGAGTATTAGTGATTCTGATTAATATTCGACTGTAGTGCTTCCTAAAAAGCTAGTAATTCCTTCTATTTTAAGGAAAGTATTCTTCTGTAGATAGTGTTGGATATTGTTTTTAAAAATCAATACAAGTACATACTTTAGGGAAAAGCTTGCATCCATGTCACAATATTTTCTTTCTTTTTTTTTGCAGTTTTTGACCGGGGCCGGGTTTGAACCCACCACCTCTGGTATATGGGGCCAGTGCCCTATTCCTTTGAGCCATAGATGCCACCCATGTCACAATATTTTCTAAACATCACCACTGCAAATTTGCATTTATACAAAGCAGTAATTATATTAATTAATGGTTTCTTTCATCTTCTATGCAGTTTTCACAAAGAATATTTCATCAGTTTGATTTAATTGGAGTGAAAAAGTCTCATAATGTGGTAACTCTACTGAGCCCTTAAAATTGTAGTTACCAAGATGAAAAATTATGTTTCCTGGGTGGAGTGTCATGGCATCATAGCTCGCAACCTCATACTCTTGGGCTCAAGCAATCCTCTTGCCTCAGCCTCACTAATAACTGTGACTACAAGAGCCCACCATGACACCCAACTAGTTTTTCTATTTTTAGTAGAGGCAGGGCTCTTGCTCTTGCTCAGGCTGGCCTTGAACTCCTGAGCTCAAGCAATCCACCTGCCTCAGCATTCCATAGTGCCACGAGTAGAAGGGTGTGATTCTTAGGAAAATTTTAATCAAGGGAGGGTTTTTAATGTGGGAAACATTTTTTTTAATTGATTCTTTGTTTAGCCCCTTAGACAACAGCTGTCCTTTATGTACTTAATATATGATTTTATTGTCTGGGTGCAGAGGCTCACACCTGTAATCCTAGCACTCTGGGAGGCCAATGAGGGTAGATTGCTTGAGCTCAGGAGTTGGAGACCAGCCTGAGCAAAATCCAGACCCCTGTCTCTACTAAAAATAGAAAAACTGAGGCAAGAGAATCACTTGAGCCCAAGAGCTGGAGGTTGCCGTGCGCTATGACACCATGGCACCCTATCCAGGGCAACAGCTTGAGACTCTGTCTCAAAAAAAAAAAATAGTAATAATAATATACGATCTTGTTGAAGACCCATATCAGGAGACAGGTGGCCATAAAGTTCGCGTGCACGTCTAAACCGTGCACTACTTTAAATCCCACAGGGACTTATGGCCCCTGTGTAGACGCTCGCTCTGTGTGACACTGACTCTTAACGACCTGAGAGTGATCACCAGGTCAAAGGCTTCCCCGGGAAAAACTGTGGACGTCTAAATAGTGGTATTACTTCCCCTGGGTGTTTTATTTTTCCTTGTATTATTTAATTTAGCCTTGCAACTTTTTAGCTACTTAGAGATCAGAAAGACAGAATGTTAATAAGTGAAAAATAACATGACAACCTTTTACTGTACCTATCACCGAACTAGGATAGAGATGTCAAACAGAATTATTCTACTCGATAACACATGTGCCCCGTGTGATCATTCTGTAGCCAGACTTTTAAGAAAGCCCCATCAAGTCAGGTGTGGGGCACACCTGTTAGTCCCAGTGACTCACGAGCCTGAGGCGGGAGGATCACCTGAGCCCAGGATTCAAGGCTGTAGTGAGCTATGGTCCTCCCACTACACTCCAGCCTGGGTGACAGAGTGAGACCCTCATCTCTTAAAAAAAAGAAAGAAAGAAGGGGGGGAGGGAGGGGACAGGAAAGAGGAAAGCTCCATTGGAATTGAATTGTATTCAAGTATAATTTCATTTTTGGAGGCTGATCTCACACTGATTTTTATTTATTTATTTACTTTTTTGAGACAGAATCTCACCATGTCACCCTCAGTAGAGTGCTATGGCATCATAGCTCACAGCAACCTCAAACTTGGACTTAAGCGATTCTCTTGCTCAGCGTCCCAAGTAGCTGGGACTACAATTTTGTTGTTGTTGTCGTTGTTGTTGTCGTTGTTGTTTAGCAGGCCTGGGCGGGGTTCTAACCCACCACCAGGTCTGGTCCATGTGGCCAGCGCCCTAACCACTGAGCTATTGGTGCCAAGCCTCCCACTGATTTTTAAATCTGCTATTCTAGTCAGAGACCTCAGCCAATACTTTGGAAATTGTCAATACCATCAGTCCCTTTTAAACCAAATGATAATACCGGTGACATAGGCCTCATTTCCCACCAAGTGTGTACTCAGGTGAACATTCTCACAGCAGGTGAGAACGGTGGCTCAGAGCCCAAATCCTGGTTGTTCACCAAAGGGACACTGGACCTCTGGTTCTCAGATCCCCGAACGGGACCATTCGAGTCACCTGTGAACTTCGTTGAAAATGTTCATTGTCCAGCCCAAGCCTACTGACAGACACTCTCCCGAGGGGGCTGGGGGAGTCTCCCCGCTGTGATGCCCCTGACCCTTGGTGATGCCTGAGGACCCCTGCAGAGCCAGGCCCCCATGCAGCAGCTTGAGCCTCACCCCAAAGGCAGGAAGGTAGCCTTCCTGGGGACAGCGGCTGACCTGGCTTTCCAGTGACAGCTGCTTGTCTCTGAAGCCCTGTCCTTTGAGGGAGCTCTGTCTTGGGCACCACTAGGAGACCAGCCTTGCCCACATTTTTCCTTGGCCCTGGGCAGGGCAGAGCTGGATAATCCAGCCTCAGAATCCCAGTAATAAGAGGACACGGTTTAGTTAGCCTGTCTAATTTGCCCTGTAATTTAAAGTTGGACAAATGCTTAAGGACACTTTCTTTTGGAAAATCTAAGTTTGTCTTGTGGTGAAATGTCAATGTAACATAAAGACCGTCCATCCACACACGCCCTTCATCCCAAAGCCCTCACTCACCCGGCTAAGAGGACAGAGTCCCAGCTGGTGGGGCACCAGCACTGACATTTTGAAAGCTCTGAAGCCCTTTTCTCCCCCCAGCCCCTGCTCTTTCCTGTCTTCCATTATAATTGTGACCTTCACCTTCAAGGTCCTGATGCCTTGGATCTGGGGCTTTGAATTCCAGTTCTGGTTAACAGAAGTACAGTGGCAACCCTCACTCCCCAGGGGGATCAGCACACACGCAGCTGGTCCTGGGGGGTCGTGAAGACAGATGCTAGAAGAGAGCCAAGGTGCATCCACAGCGAAAACGTCTGCTCTGTGGATGGACCTACAGACGTCACCCCGTGTGTGCGTTAACGCGTCTGCTAGCAGAAGTGGCCACACACCCCACAGGAGACAGCTCACTGTTACCACCCTCTTGTTGCTTATTTACGATTTCTTTGAACTGTGCTGCTGACGGCTTTCAGAATATGTGTGTATGACCAGCGTCGGGGCCGCAGGTACAGACCAGGGAGGAAGAAGACTCAGGTTCCACTTCCAGGCCCTCTGTGATGGGCCACATGCAACACATGGCCCCTTCCCTCCTCATCTGCCAAGTGGGGACAATGCTAATCTCCCACTCCTAGTGTCCACATGGAGATTAAACGAGGTGATACATGCAAAGAATTACTACCACGCTCAGGGCATAGCACATGTGTGTGATTTTACAATTAATGTTCTACCTTAGTGGGTGAACTAGTAACACTTTAAAATAGGCTGTCATGGGCGGCCCCATATATCGAAGGCAGCAGGTTCAAATCAGACCCGGGCCAAACTGCAACAAAAAATAGCCAGGCGTTGTGGCCAGCACCTGTGGTCCCAGCTACTCAGGAGGCTAAGGCAAGAGAATTGCCTAAGCCCAGGAGTTGGAGGTTGCTGTGAGCTGTGACACCACAGTACTCTACAGAGTGCTCTAAAAAAAAAAGGCTGTCATATAAGCCAAAATGAGAGAATCTGTAGTTTTCTAAAAAGTCAGTTTTACAGTCAAATATTTTTATTTCAACATAGTTTCCAACTCACTCTAAAATTCCGCTTTGCTTTGTTTCATTTCTTTGTTCAAAGCCGGCTTCATTTAGAAACTTCCCAAATGAATGCTTTCCTAATTACTCGTGTCTACGAATATCAGCAGCTCTGGTGCGTATCTTTTTCATTGCTGTTAAACTTGAGGATGATTAAACATCACCCAGCCACAGAACACTTAAGTTGTATTTCTACATCTTATTTATAGCCTGGATCTACATTAGGAATTCTGGAACTGTATCAGACCCACAGCCTAAAAAGAAACAGAGTCGATGTCAAAATAGTTACTCTAAGGGAGTGAATTACAGTGAAAGAAAAACCTAACTTTTGAATGAGTCTATCTAGAGCAGCAGTCCCCAACCTTCTGGCACCAGGAACTGGTTTCAATTGGAAGACAATTCTTCCACAGACGGGTAGGGAAGAGCTTTAGATCCTCTAAGGAGTGAACAGCCCAGACCCACACATGTGGTGGCAGTGGGGCTCACAGTCCGGTGAGATCTGACGTGGCAGGAGCTCAGGTGGTGCTGGGAGTGAGTGGAGTGCTGTAAACACAGATGAAGCTTCGCTCCCTGGAGCCATGCCGCTCACCCCCGCTGTGTGCCCCAGCTCCTAACAGGCCACAGACCAGCACCCGTCAGCAGCCCAAGGCTGGGGAGCACACATCTGGAGCGTACAGAAGTTGACTATGACATGACAGAGTTATGCTCATGAGGTTCAGCCCCCCTTTTGTTTTTGGGGTTTTTTTTAAACCTGAGAAGTTTATAGTCTAGATTAGGCAGGGCAGATCAGATGGTTTGCCAATATATTAAAAATATTTCTAATTAAACATTTCTTCTGTACATGAATAAAAATTGAGATGCTGACTCCATAGCAAGGATCTGGACCAAGCTGCTTCCCTCACCACACGGCAGGCACCAGCACAGGCCTCCATGCTGACCTGTTCCTCACCACGTGACACCAGCCAGGCTTCCCTGCTGACCTGTCCCTCACCATGTGGCACCAGCCAGGCCTCCCTTCCCGCCCGGCACTGGTCCCCATTCATGCATGCTGCCATGTGACTCAGGTTTGCATTAGCCCAGCAGACATTTTCTGGGAGGCTGGCATGGGCCAGAGTCTACTCAGAGAAATGACCATGTGATGCCAACACTACCCTCTACCTCGATGTGTGTGGCAAGACACACAAAGGACCACATGGCCACTTTGTAAGGGTGGCAGCTCTTTATCAAGCCATTATTATGGCAACTTCCTGTCTGCCCCAACACCACTGACCTCATTTAAACACACCCCTAATGTGAGCACAGCTCTCCACCCTCCCCCACCTTCACCCTGCACCTGCCATGGGGACAGACACGCATCAGGGAGGCGAGGAGGCCTGGCCCAGGTAGTTCTAAGTCACGCACAGAGAAGTGATGGCTTGGCAAAGGTCCACAAGCAGCACAGGGCGGGTGTTTAGTGACGGTAAACAGAGTAAGGCAAGCACGAAAGAAATGGGGGGTGTGCAGGGGGATGGTGTAAAAACTTTCACAATCCCTTTCATTTTCTGGTATTTTATGAAGCCCAATTCCTGACCCTGTATAACCACCTGCCAGGGCATTGTGAGGAGGCCACATTTAAGAAAGTGTGTGGTATCACAGAGATGGGGATGTGACCCTGTCGGTGACATAACCAAGATGAAAAGTTGGAACTGGGATGTTCTAATAACTGTGGAGGCCGTGGCCGTGGGCTCTGAAGCCAGATCAACTTGCCACTGATCAGCTGTGTGACCTTGTGAAGGTTACACAATCTCTCCGAATATCATTTTCCACATTTTAATATCTGAATAATGTTTTAGAATCTAATGTGGTGGTGCTTACTGAGCTCTGGGCGGTTGTCGTCATGAGCATCAGACAGCAGTGGTT